>JAIUJO010002198.1:35000-42500 GCA_023846275.1 Vanilla planifolia
CTCTAGGAGAGGTATTCCCTAGCCCCAAGCAAAATTAGTAAAAGAAGCAGAGCACGCAAAGCAATCTGCAGGGGCATTGCACTCACAGTGCACATGCTTAATGCACAACTCGCTCAAGCTCCTAGCATGCTCAATTGCAATAGAGAAAAAATCCCCCATCTATGACTTTTCAAGCAAGTTATGCACTTCCTGCAATGTGAACACAGAATCTGTCTAGGCCTCCACAGCATGGAGTTCAGAGAAAGTATGCCTCATAGCATCAAGGGCCTCTAGAATAGCTTGTACCTCTATAGCCTCGTAGGAATGTGAAAAGAATCTTTTGCCCAGTACAAGAAGGGGCCTACCCTAGTGATCTCTTATGATAAAGCCAATTCCAGTAATGTCATCCCCAACAACAGCATCATAGTTATTTTTTATCCAACCAATAAGAGGGGGAACCCAAGACAAGGCAACACACAGCTCTGAGGAGCTGTAAAGGTTCCCGTTGGGCAAATTTGGATACACATTATACTGCATCCTCACTGTTGAGGTGGCCTTTTGGATGTTGTAAATCAAGATAGTTCCCGTAGTCACCTGCTCATTGCGTTTTCTTACATTCTTATTCACCCAAATGCTGTGGAGCATAGTAGCAATAGTTTAGATATGCATTATATCATCACATCGCCGCAGCCTAGAAACTGCCACGCAGCTAACAAAGTGCTAAACAAAATCCACCTCGCCACGCACACACGTGGGCACATCCACAGCAGCACGCAATGCCCGTGGACCCCAGACCTCTTGCTCACGCGGGTAGTCAAAGAAGATGTGGTGCAAGGATTCAATGGTGGGGCAACCCCAGACGCAGTTGTGATATGCAACAAGCCCTTGCACCCAAGCCAATCCTCCGTTGGCAAAGTATTGCGTGCCAAGCACCCGATAAACATGCGAATCATGGGTGCCACCTTCAGCCTCCAAATCCACATGAATTGAGTAGCAATGTTCTTTGACATGACGATATCCCCATTATCAGCATCACTCTTCAAGCACATGTAAAGATTCCCATTGTTAATTTTCACGAATTTAGTATGTGATTGTAGTAGAATATCTTTGTTATGCTTGTGATTCCATGGAACATGCGTCTCTCTATCATATAGTGCATCACTAGCCCAGGCACAGACTTTGATGTCATCCCAGCCCCCATCATCAACGAAGCATTTTCCCACAAAAATTTGCCAGGCCACATTCATATTGATAAAGTAGGCCAATACCTGATAGGAAGAAGCCCCAACCAATTATCCTCCAAGAACAAGGTAGTCATCCCATCCCCAAGTCTCCAAACAAGACAGGACAAAGCATGCAGCATAGCACTCATGGTAAGTCTGTAGGCCTGGGATGCACTGCACAGAGTTTTGTGGAAAGCATGCATATCCAGGTACTTGCTATGCATAATATTAAATCATAAGTAGTCTTCATGCATAACCAATATTTTACACTACTTGAACTGCAAAACACGCTGCCATGTGCCCAAATCATGAATCCTGAGGCCCCCAACTCCTTAGGGAGAGTGATTGTATCCCAATTGACATAGTGAATTGAATAGGTGTTAGCAGCACCGCACCAAAGAAAATGCCTAATTATTCTTTCGACAGCATCTATAGCACCTTTAGGAATCATGCAGTGGCTAAGGACATGGTTGGGAATAGTAGCAAGCACAACATTAATCATGATCACCCTGCTTGCCATAGACAGCGACCTAGCACACCAAATAGCAATGTTTTGTTCCAGGTTTTGTATAATGAAATTGAAGTCATCTTTGATAAGTAGTTTTCCTGAAATAGTCACACCAAGATAGCTTAAATGCTCGCCATGTGACATGCAAATTCTCTTTGCCATTTTCTTCTTCCTACGTTTAGTCATAGCCTTGCTGAAGCCTTGGAATTTTACAGATTGACCTTAAGCCCAGCGAGCGTGCCAAACTCTTGCATGATCGTGTGCACAGAGCCGCACATAGCAGGTGCATACATAATAATGTCGTTGGCGAAAAGGAGATGCGATACAAGGGGAACGTACTGCACAACGGAAGCTCAAAAGTGTGCACGCCTCAGTCACAATAGTGAATAGGTAAGGTGATAAAGGACACCCTTGCCACAATCCCTTATGAGCCATAATCCAAGGGAGCTTGACACCATTGAGCATAACACCATATTTAGGCAAAGAAATGCAGGCACTAATCCAATCACACCACATGGTAGGAAAACCAAGAAATCTCATCATATCAATCACAAAGCACCACTTCACATTATCATAAGCTTGCTCCATATCAATTTTGATAGCCATTATGCCAACCATAGTCTTTCTTGAGTACATTCTGGATGCTATCTCATGAGCAACGAAAATATTATCAGTGATAGCTCTACCCAGTACAAAGGCACCTTGTTCCTTAGAAATAATATTTGGCAGCACATACTTCAATCTTTCCACAAGGATCTTGGCCACAATTTTATAGATAGCATTACATAAGCTAATTGGCTGAAAATGGTTAGGATTTTGTTAGCACCCTTTCTTTTAAGTATAAGAACAATCAATGTGTCTTTCCAAGACAAAGGCATGTCCTTCAACTCAAAGAATGCCAAAACTGCATGGACAATATCATTCTAAACGACGTTACATTAACCATTAAGAAACTCAGTAGTGATCCCTTCCATCCCAGGTGCCCTATTTTTCCTATTGGCCCTGATTACACATATGACCTCCCTCTCAGTAACCTTTTGCGTGAGCAAATCACCCTGCTTTTTTAAAAATGCAACTACACGGCAAAAAGTGTCTCAATGGGGAGGCGAAACTACTGCAGCTCCACTTAGACTCAAAATAGGGTGTAAGAATGTCGCCAATAACCTCTACAGACGTGATATGCTCCTCCAAATCGTTCATCATACACATGATACTGTTATTGCACCATCTAAATGTTGCTGTAGCATGAAAAAATCTTGTATTCTTATCTCCAAGTTGAACCCATTGAAGTTTGGCACATTGCCACCACCATTTTTCTTCCAAAGCACCTTCTCTATGGAAATCAAAAATCAATTGGCTAAGCAAGGTGTTTTCCAAAGCATTAAGACCAACATAAAATTATTTTGATTGTAGTGCATTGATTTTATTCTCTAACTCAGTGTTTCCATGAATGAGAGCACCAATCTCAGCCTTACTCCACCTACATAATGCAATAAGGGATCGACAAACTTTAGTAGCAAGACCCTCCATATTATTACCATGTGTGCACCGTAACCATGCACCGTGCACCACCCCCACAGAAAAGCATAGGAAAGCAGCCAGCGCAATTAGGAACCCCTAATAGAAGCATAAGGTAATATGTCGAGCACCGACAGTGAACTTCAATTTGCACCAGTAGCAGCATAATGCAATAGCAAGCTGAGGCAAAACACCACAGCACCATAACAGAAGCAGCACGTGCCTAATGCTATCGCGCATGTTTGTGAAAGCCAAACTAGAAAACAGAATAGAGATAACTTCCTCTGCGCAACACCCAAAGGATTAATACTGCACCAGTGCAAATGCGCACAGGCCAAGTTCAAATTTGAAATTTCAAATTTGAAAATACGAGTAGTGTGCCTAAATGCGTCTTCCTTAAGAATTCGCATCGCGCGCGTGAACACTAAACCCTATGTTTGAAATTTGCAGAGAGGTTACCTGAGCGCACCGCATGCCGGCGCTAATAAAAAAAACAAGAAGCACAGTCGCAGCCCGAAGTCAAGCTACCACGCGAGGGTGTACCATGCTAAACCTTGACTGTAGTAGGAAATATAATTGTTGCAATTACAAAATTGATACAGGATGAAAACCGCGCCGCACCCAACAAACACCAATTGTGTGCGCAGAACAAAGCTTCATTGCTTTCCAACGTTCATATACTAAAAGGGAATGTAAAGAGCAAAAGAAGGGAAACAACAACATTGAAGATGTTCTCAGCACAGGCAGCAACAACAAAAGGAAAGTAATAGATGAGGCTTTTCTATGGAGAGGAAAAGACCAAAGAATCTTAAACAACCATGGCATTAGCTTTGCTCTTCACCTTAAATGTTGCATTTCTTCCTCCATTTTGTATTGTGTTGAGTGGTGTCTTTTCTGATGTGAGGTTGCGTACAAATTACATACAATTGTTACATTATCTGCTGTGTTTGAAAGGAAAAGGAAGATGCCTACAAATTACATACAGTCTTCTTCTTCTTCTACAACTTCTTCTTTTTCTACTTCATATTTTTCTTTCTTCTTCTTTTACTACTACTACTTCTTTATCTCCATCTTTCTTTTTCTTCTTCTTCTTCTTCTTCTTCTTGTTTTTCACCTTCTTCTTATTATTATTCCTCTTCTTCTTATTCTTCTTCTTCTTCTTCTTTTGCTTCTGCTTCTATTTCTTCTTCCACTACTCCTTTTTCTACTTCTTTTTTCTTCATCTTTTAAATACTCTTCTTCTTTTACTTCCTCTTCTTCTTCTTCTTCTTCTTCTTCTTCTTCTTCTTCTACTTCTTCTTATACTTCTTTTTCTTCTTATTCTTCTACTTTTTCTTCTTCAACTTCTTTTCCTTATTCTACTTCTTCTTCTTCTTCTTCTTCTTCATCTTTTTCTTCTTCTTGTTTTTCTTCAGCTTCCTCTTCTTCGTTTACTTTCAGTTCTTCTTCTTCTTCTCTTTTTCATCTTCTTCTTCTACTACTACTCCTTCTTCTTCTTATTCTTTCATCATCTTCTTCTTCTTCTTATACTTCTTCTTCTTCATCATCATCATCATCTTCTTCTTCTTCTTTTTCTTCTTCTTCTTCTTCTTCTTCTTCTTCTTCTTTTTTCTTCTTCTTCTTTGTGCTCTTCTTCTTCGTCTTCTTCTTCTTCTTCGTTTCTAAATTCTTCTACTTCTTCTTCTTCTTGAACTTTTACCTCTTCTTCATTATCTTCTTCTTTTTCTTCTTCAACTATTTCTTCTTGTTCTACTACTACTTGTTCTTCTCCTTCTCCTTCTTCTTCTTCTTCTTCTAATTCTTCAACTTTTTCTTTTTCTTCTTCCTCTTCTACTTTGTGTTCTTTATCCTCTTCTTCTTCTTCTTCTTCTATTTCTACTACTTCATCATAATCTTCTTCTTCTTCCTCCTCCTCCACCACCACTTGTTCTTCTTCTTCTTTTTCTTTTACTTCAACTTCTACTTTTTCTTGTTCTTCTTCTTCTTCCTCTTCTTCTGCTTTTTCTGCTTTTTCTACTTATTCTTCTTCTATTGCTTGTTCTCTTTCTTCCTTTCTTCTTTTTCTTCTTTATCTACTTCAACGTATCCATTTTCTTCTTTTTCTTCATCATCTTCCTCATTTTCTACTTGTTCTTTTATTCTTCTTCTTCTTCTTCTTATTCTTATTCTTATTCTTCTTCATGATGTTTTCCATCTACTTCTATGACTACTTCTTATTGTTATTATTATTATTATTATTATTATTATTATTATTATTATTATTGTTTTTATTATTATTATTATTCTACTTCTTTTTCTTCTTGTTTAACTTCTACTTCTTCTTCTTCTTTATCTTCTACTACTTCTTATTCTTCTACTTCTTCTTATTCTTCTTCTTCTTCCTCTTCTTCTTCTTCTTGTTATTCTTACTCCTCTTTTTCTTCTTCTTCATCTTCTTCTTCTTCTTCCCCTTCTTATTATTCTTTTTCTTCTTCTACTTCAACCATTGCTTTTTCTTCTACTACTTCTTCTTCTTCTTCTACTTCTACTTCTTCTTCTTCTTCTTCTTCTTCTTCTTCTTCTTCTACTTGTTCTTCTTCCTTTTTTTTCTTCTTTTTCTTCTTCTTCTTCTTTGTTTTTCATCTTTTTCTTCTTCTTCTTCTTGATCTTGTTCTTCTGCTTTTACTTCTTCTTCTTCTACTACTTCTTCTTCTTGTACTTCTTCTTCTTCTTTCTTCTTCTTCATCTTCCTCTTCCTCTTCATCTTCAAGTTTTTTTTCTTCTTCTTCTTCTTCTTCTTCAACTTCTCCTTCTTCTTCTACTTCTTTTTCTTCCTCTTCTTCTTATTCTTTTTATTCTTTTTGTTTTTTTATTCTTCCTCTTCTTCTTCGTGTTCTTCTTCTTCTTCTTTTTGTTCTTCTTCCTCTTCTTCATCTTCTTCTTCCTCGTCTTCTTCTTCTTTGACTTCTTCTTCATCTTCTTGTTCTTCCTCTTCTTATTTTTCTTCTTCTTCTCCTTCTTATTCTTCTTCTATTTGTAAACCTTCTTCTACCTATTCCTCTACTACTTGTTTTTCTTTTTCTTCTTCTACTTCTTCGTCTTCTTCTTCTAATTCTTCATCATATTCTTCTTCTTCTTCTACTACTTTGTTTACATTATCTTCTTCCTCTTCTACTTCTTCATCTTCTTCTTCTTCTTCTTTTTCTTCTTCCCTTTATACTTATTCATCATAATCTTCTTCTTCTTCTTCATTTTCTTATTTTTCTTCTTCTTCATCTACTTCTTTTTCTTCTTCTTCTTCTCCATCTTCTTCTTCTTCTTCCTCTTCCTCCTCCACTTCTTCTTTTTCTTCTTCTTCTTCTTCTTCTTCTTTTACTTTAACTTCTACTTTTCTTGTTCCTCTTCTTCCTCCTCCTATTACTACTTCATCTTCTTGTCCTTCTTTTTCATCTTTTTATTCTACATCTTCTACTTCCACTTTTTTTATTTTTTCTTTTTCTACTTCATCTTTTTTTCTCCTTCTTCTTCTTCATTTTCTTCTTCTTCTGTTTCTTCTTCTTCTTCTTTGACAACTTCTTATTCATATTCTTTGTTCTTCCTCTTCTTCTTCTTCTTCTTCATTTTTTTTCTTACTCCTCTTCTTCTTCATCATCATCTTCTTCATCTTTTTCTTCTTCTTCTACTGTTTATTATTCTTCTTCTTTTTTCTTTTTCTTCTTCTACTTCAACTTTTACTTTTTCTTCTTCTTCTTCTTCTTCATCTTCTTCTTCTTCTTTTTCTACTACTTCTTCTTCTTCTTCTTCTTCTTCTTCTTCTTCTTCTTCTCCCTCTTCTTCTTCTCCTTCTTTTCCTTCTTCTTATTTTTCTTCTTGTTATTCTTCTACTTCTTCCGCATCTTTTTCTTCTTCTCCTTCTTCTTCTCTTTACTCTTCATCTTCTACTTCATCTTCTTCTTCATCATCTTCTTCCACTTCTTCCTCTTCTTCTTCTTCTTGTTCTTCTTCTTTTTCTACAACTTCTTTTCCTTCTTCTTCTTCTTCCTCTTCCTCTTCTTCTTCTTCTTCTTCTTCTTCCTCTTCTTCTTCATCTTTTTCTACTTACCCCTCCTCCTCTTCTTCTTCTTCTTCTTTATCTTCTTCTTCTTCTTTTTTTTCTTCTTCTTATTCTTCTTCTTCTTTTTCTTTTCCTTCTTCTACTTTAACTTTTGCTTTTTATTCTTCTACTTCTTCTTCTTCTTTTTCTACTTCTTCATCATCATCATCATCTTCTTCTTCTTCTTCTTCTTTTTCTTC
>JAIUJO010002198.1:47500-50000 GCA_023846275.1 Vanilla planifolia
TTTCTTCTTCTTCTTTTTCTTCTGCTTCCTCTACTTCTTCTACTTTTTAATTTTCTTCTTCTTCTTCTTCTACTACTACTATTACTACTATTATTTCTTCTTCTTCTTCTTCTTCTTCTTTCTTCTTCTTCTTCTTCTTCTTCCTCATCTTCTTCTTGTTCTTCTTCTTCTACTACTATTACTTCTTTGTGCTCTTCTTTTCCTTCTTCTTCTTCTTCTTCTTCTTCTTCTATTCTTCTTGTTCTTTTTCAACTTCTCCTTCCTATTCTTCTTCTTCTTCTTATTCTTTTTCTTCTATTACTACTACTACTTCTTCTTCTACTACTACTACTTGTTCTTCTTCTTCTTCTTCTTCTAATTTTTCATCTTCCTCTCGTTGTTGTTGTTGTTGTTGTTGTTATTGTTGTTTTTTAACTTCTTCTTCCTCTTCTTCTACTTCATTTTCTACTTCTTCATCATCATCTTCTTCTTCTTCTTCCTTTACTTGATCATCATCATCATCATCTTCTTCTTTTTCTTCTTCTTCTTCTTCTACTTCTTTTTCTACTACTACTTAATCTTTTTCTTCTTCTTCTTCCTCCTCCACTTCTTCTTCTTCTTCTTCTTTTTCTTATTCTTTTACTTCAACTTCTGCTTTTTCTCGTTCTTCTTCTTCCACTTTGTCTACATCTACTTCTTCTTCTTCTGCTGCTTGTTCTTCTTTTTCTTCTTCGTCTTCTTATTCCTTTTTTTCTTTTAATTCATCATTTTCTTTTTCTTCTTTTTTTTCTTCACTTCTATTTCTACTTCTTTTTCTTCTTCTTCTTCTTCTTCTTCATATTAATATTATTATTATTCTTCTCCTTTTCTTCCTTTTCTTATTATTATTGTTCTTCTTCTCTTCATCATCTTTTTCTTCTTCTTCTTCTTCTTCTTCTTCTTCTTCTGCTTCTGCTTCTGCTTCTTTTTCTTCTATTTCTCATTTTTTCTCTTTTTATTCTTCATCTTCTTCCTCCTCCTCCTCCTCCTCCTACATTTCTTCTTTTTCTTCTTCCTCTTTTTCTACTTTTTTAACTTCTTCTTTTTCTTCTTCCTCTTCTTCTTCTTCTACTAAAACTTTTTCTTTTTCTTCTTCATCATCTTCTTCTTATTCATATTCTTCATCTTCTTTTTCTTCTTCTTCTTCTTCTTCTTCTTCTTCTACTACTACTTCTACTTCTTCTGCTTCTTCTTTAGTTTTGATCTTCTTCTTCTATTTCTTCTTCTTCTTCTTCTTTCTTCTTCTTCTTCTCCTTCTTCTACTTCTTTTTCTTCTTCATCATCATCATCATCATCATCTTCTTCTTCATCTTCTCCTGCTCCTCCTCCTCCTCCTACTTCTTCTTCTCATTCTTCTTCATCTATTACATTTTCTTCTTCGTCCTCCTCTTCTTCTTCTTCTTCTTCTTCTACTTCTGCTTTTACTTCTTCATCTGCTTCTTGTTCTTCTTTTTCTTCTTCATCATCATCATCTTCTTTTTCTTCTTCTTCATCTTCTTCTTCTTCTTCATCATCTTCTTATTCTTCTTCTTCTTCTTCTTCTTTATCTTTTTCTTGTTCTACTTCTTTTTCTACTTCTTCTTCATCTTCATCTTCTACTTGTTGTTGTTCGTCTTCTTCTTCTTCTTTTTTTATTATTATTATTAATATTATTTCTTCTTCTTCTTCATCATCTTTTTCTTCATGTTCTTCTTCTTCTTCTTCTTCTTCTTCTTCTTCTGCTTCTTCATCATCTTCTTCTTCTTCTTCTTCTTTTTCTTGAAATTCTTCATTTTCTTCTTTTTCTTCTTCTTTTTTGTGTTCTTTATCTTCTTCTTCTTCTTCTTCTTCTTCTTCACTTCTTCTTGTTCTTCTTTTTCTTCTTCTTCTTCTTTTTCTACTTCGTCATCATAATCTTCTTCTTCCTCTTCTTCTTCTTCTTCTATTTCTTCTTTTTCTTTTTCTTTTTTTTTTGTTTTTTTTCTTCTTTCTGCTTAACTTCTTTTTCTTCTTCTTCTTCTTTTACTTCAACTTCTGCTTTTTCTCATTATTCTTCTTCTTCTTCCTTTTTTCTACTTCTTCTTCTTCTTCTACTTATTCTTCTATTTTTTTTCTTCTTCTTCTCCTTTTTCTTCTTCTTTTCTTCCTCTTCTTCTTCTACTTCAACATTTCCTCTTTCTTCTTTTTCTTCTTCTTCTTCATTTTCTATTTCTTCTTTTTCTTCTTCTTCTTCTTCATCATCTTATTTTTCTTCTCCTTTTTTTTCATATTTTTCTTCGACTAATTATTATTCTTCTTTTTCTTTTTTTTCTTCAACTACTACTATTGTTACTATTACTGCTAATACTACTTGTTCTTCTTCTTCTTCTTCCCTTTCTTCTTCTTCCTCTTCTTTTTCCTCTTCTTCTTCTTCTTTTTCTTCTTACTCCTCTCTTTCTTCTTCTTCGTTTTTTTCTTCTTCTTCTTCTTTTGCTTGTTCTTCTACTTTATCTTCTTCTCCTTC
>JAIUJO010002198.1:57500-62500 GCA_023846275.1 Vanilla planifolia
ATCTTTTGCTTCTTCTTCTTCCTCCTCCTCCTCCTCTACTTCTTCTTTTTCTTATTTCTCCTCACCTTTTCTTCTTCTTCGTCTTCATCTTCTTCTTCTTCTTCTTATCCTTCTTCTACTTTTTCTTTTTCTTCTTCTATGTCAAGTTTTCATTTTTCTTCTTCTTCTTCATCTTCTTCTTCTTTTTCGACTTATTTTTCTTCTTCTTTTTCTTCTTCTGCTTGTTCTTCTTCTTTTTCTTTTTCTTCTTCTTCTTCTTCTTCTTCTTCTTCTACTTCTTCTTCTTCTTCTTCTTCTTCTCCTCCTTCTTCTCCTTCTGCTTCTTTTTTCCTTCATCTTCTTCATCATCAAGTTCTTCTTCTTCTTCTTCTTCCCCGTCTTCTCCTTCTTTTTCTTCTTCTTCTTCTTCTTCTTCCTTCTCCATTTCTTCTTCTTCTTCTTCTTTTACTTTAACTTCTTCTTTTTCTTGTTGTTCTTCTTCTTTTTCCTTTTTTTCTACTTCATCTACTTCTTCTTCTTCTACTTGTTCTTCTTTTTCTTCCACTACCACCTCTTCTTCTTCTTCTTCTAATTCAAATTTTTATTTTTCTTCTTTCCCTTCTTCTTCTTCTTTTTCTACTTCTTCTTTTTGTCCTTCTTCTTCTTCTTCTTCTTCTTCTTTTTCATCCTCTTCTTCTTCTTCTTCTTCTTCTTCTTCTTCCTCTTCTTCTTCTTCTTCTTGTTCTTTTTCTACATTTTCATCATAATCTTCTTCTTCTTCTTCTTCTTCTTCTTCTTCTACTTCTTCTTCTTCCTCTTCTTCTTCTTCTTCTTTTCTTCAACATCTCTTTTTTCATATTCTTCTTCTTCTTCTTCCTTTTTTCTATTTCTTTTAATTTTTCTTTTTCTTCTTCTACTTATTCTTCTTTTTCTACTTCTTCTTCTTCTACTTTTGGTTCTTCTTCTTCTACTTCAACTTTAACTTTTTCTTCTTTTTCTTCTTCTTCTTCTTCTTCTTCTCTTTCGACAACTACCTATTCATATTCTTCTTCTTCTTCTTCTTCTTCTTCTTTTTCTACTTCTTCTTTTTCTTCTTCTTCTTTCTCTTCTTCTTCTTCTTTTTCTTCTTACCCCTCCTCCTCCTCTTCTTGTTCTAACACTTCTTCTTCTTCTTCTTATTCTTCTTCTTTTTTTTCTTTCTCTTCTTCTGCCTCAAGTTTTTCTTTTCCTTCTTCTTCTTCTTCTTCTTCTTATTTTTCTACTTCTTCTTCTTCTTCTATTTGTTCTTCTTCTTCTTCTTCTTCTTATACTTCTTTTTCTTCTGCTACTTCTTCTTCTACTTCTACTTCTTCTTCTTCTTCCTCTTCTTCTTCTTCTTCATTTTCTTCTTCTTCTCGTTCTTCTCTTTATTCTTCATCTTCTTCTTCGTCTTCTTTTTCTACTTTTCTTCTTCCTCCACTACTTACTCTTCTTCTTCTTGTTGTTTTCTTCTTTTTCTTCTTCTTCTTCTTCTTCTTCTTCTTCTTCCCCTTCTTCTCCTTCTTTTCTTTTTCTTCTGCTTCCTCCTCCACTTCTTCTTCTTCTTCTTCTTCTTCTTTTGATTCTTCTTCTTCTTCTTTTACTTTAACTTCTGCTTTTTCTTTTTCTTCTTCTACTTTTTCCTTTTCTTTTACTTCTTCTACTTCTTCTTCTTTTGCTTGTTCTTCTTTTTCTTCCACTTCCTCTTCTTCTTCTTCTTCTAATTCAACTTTTTATTTTTCTTCTTTCCCTTCTTCTTCTTCTTCTACTACTTCTTCTTTTTCTCCTTCTTCTTCTTCTTCTTCTTCTGCTTTTTCTTCCTTTTCTTGTTCTTCTTCCTCTTCTTTTTCTACATTTTCATCATAATCTTCTTCTGCTTCTTCTTCTTCTTCTTCTTCTACTTCTTCTTCTTCTTCCTCATCTTCCTCTTCTTCTTCTTCATCTTTTCTTCAACTTCTCCTTTTTCTCATTCTTTTTCTTCTTCCTTTTTTCTATTTGTTTTACTTTTTCTTTTTCTTCTTCTACTTGTTCTTCTTTTTCTTCTTCTTCCTCTTCTACTTCTTGTTCTACTTCTTCTACTTCAACTTTAACTTGTTCTTCTTTTTCTTCTTCTTCTTCTTCTTTTTTTACTTCTTCTTTTTCTTCTTCTTCTTCTTCTCCTTCGACTACTACTTATTCATATTCTTCTTCTTCTTCTTCTTCTACTTCTTTTTCTACTTCTTCTTCTTCTTCTTCTTCTTCTTCTTCCTCTTCTTCTTCTTCTTTTTCTTCTTACCCCTCCTCTTCTTCTTCTTCTACTACTACTTCTTCTTCTTATTCTTCTTCTTTTTTTTCTTTCTCTTCTTCTACCTCAACTTTTGCTTTTCCTTCTTCTTCTTCTTCTTCTTATTTTTCTACTTCTTCTTCTTCCTCTTCTTCTTCTTCTTCTATTTGTTCTTCTTCTTCTTCTTCTTCTTCTTCTTCTTCTTCTGCTACTTCTTCTACTTCTTCCTCTTCTTCTTCTTCTTCTTCTTCTTCTTCTCCTCCTTCTCTTTATTCTTCATCTTCTTCTTCGTCTTCTTTTTCTACTTTTCTTCTTCTTCCTCTCCTTTGTCTTCTTCTTCTTCTTCTTACCCCTCCACTTCTTCTTGTTCTTCTTCTTGTCCTACTTCTTTTACTTTTACTTCAACTTCTTTTTTTTCTCATTGTTCTTCCTCTTTTTCTCATCTTTCTACTTCTTCCTTTTCATTTGCTTGTTCTTCTTTTTCTTCCTCTTCTTCTTCTACTTCTTGTTATTGTTCTTCTTCTTCTTCTTCTTCTTCTTCTTCTTCTTCTTTGTCTATTTCTTCTCTTTCTCCTTCTTCTTCTTTTTCTTCTTCTTCTTTTTCTCCTTCTTCTTCCTTTTCTTATACTTCTTTTTCTTCTTCTTCATCATCATCTTCTTTTTCTCCTTCTTCTTCTACTTTTACTTCTTCATCATAGTCTTCTTCTTTTTCTTCTTCTTCTTCTTTCTCTTCTTCTTTATCTTTTTCTTCTTCTTCTCCTTCTCCTTCTTCTTCCTCCTCCTCCTCTTCTTCTTCTTCTTTTTCATCATTTTCTTCTTCTTCTTTTACTTCAACTTCTGCTTTTTCTCTTTTTTCTTCTTCTTCTTGCTCTTTTTCTACTCCTACTTATTCTTCTTCTGCTTGTTCTTCTTTTTCTTCCTCTTCTTCTTCTTCTTCTTCTTCTTCTTTTTCTACTTCAATATTTTCTTGTTCTTCTTTTTCTTCTTCTTCTTTCCCTTTTTTTGCTTCTTTCTTTTGTTATTATTATTATTTTTCTTCTTCTTCTTCTTATTCTTCTTCTTCTTTGACTACTTCTTATTCATATTCTTCTTCTTTGTTCTTCTTCTTCCTCTTCTTCTTTGTCTTCTTTTTCCATTTCTTCATCTTCTTCTTCGTCCTCTTTTTCTTCTTCTTTTTCTTCTAACTCCTGTTCTTCTTCTTCTTCTTCTTCTTCTTCTTCTATTACTACTTCAACTTTTTCTTTTTCTTCTTCTTCTTCTTCTTTCACTTCTTCTTTTTCTTCTACTTCTTCTTTTGCTTGTTCCACTTCTTTTTCTTTTTCTTCTTCTTCTTCTTCTTCTTCTTCCACATTTTCTTCTTCTTCTTCTTCTTCTTCTTCTTCTTCTACTACTGCATCTCCTACTTCTTCTTCTTCTTCAACTTCTTTTTCTTCTTCTTCTTCTTCTTTTCCTTCTTCTTCTCTTTATTCTTCATCTTTTTCTTCTTCTTCTTCTACTTCTTCTTTCTCTTCTTTTTCTTCTACTACAACAACTTCCTTTTCTTCTTCTTCTTCTTCTCTTCCACTTCTTCTTCTACGTCTTCTTCTTCTTTTTCTTCTTCTACTACTACAAATTTTCCTTTTTCTTCTTTTTCTTCTTCTTCTTCTTCTTCTCATTCTTATTGTTCTTCTAATTTTTCTTCATATTTTTCTTTGACTACTTCTTATTATTCTTCTTCTTCTTCTACTGCTACTACTACTACTACTGCTTCGTTTACTACTAATACTACTTGTTCTTCTTCTTCTTCTTCTATTACTACTACTACTACTTCATTTACTACTAATACTAGTTGTTCTTCTTCTTCTTCTTCCTCTTTTTTGCCTCTTCTTCTTCTTCTTTTTCTTCTTACTCCTCTCCTTCTTCTTCTTCGTCTTCTTCTTCTTCTTCTTCCACTTCTTCTTCTTCATCTTCTTTTAATTCTTCTACTTCTTTTTCTTTTTCTTCATCTAATTCAAATTTTTCTTTTTCTTCATCTTCTTCTTCTTTTTCTTGTTCTTCTTCTTTTTTTTCTTCTCCTTCTTCTTCTTCTTCTTCTTCTTCTTATTTTTCTTCTCTTTCTTCTTCTTCTGCTTCTTCTTCTTCTTCTTCTACTTCTTCTTCTACTACTTCTTCATCATCTTTCTTCTACTACTTCTACTTCGTCTTCTTCATCTTCATGTTTCTTTTTCTTCTTCTCTTTCTTCTTCTTATTTTTCTACTTCTTCTTCTTCCTCTTCTTCTTCTTCTTCTGTTTGTTCCTCTTCTTCGTCTTCTTCGTCTTCTTCTTCTTCTTCTACTTCTTCATTTTCTTCTACTACTACTTCTTCTTCTTCTTCTTCTTCTTCCTCTTCTTCTTCTTCTTCTTCTTCTCCTTCTCTTTATTCATCATCTTCTTCTTTGTCTTCTTTTCTACTTTTCTTCTTCTTCCTCTCCTTTCTCTTCTTCCTCTTGTTTTCTTCTTCTTCTTCTTCTTCTTCTTCTTCCCCCTACACTTCTTCTTGTTCTTCTTCTTGTTCAAGTTCTTCGACTTTTACTTAAACTTCTACTTTTTCTCATTGTTCTTCCTCTTTTTCTCATCCTTCTACTTCTTCCTTTTCATATGTTTGTTCTTCTTTTCCTTCCTCTTCTTCTTCTTCTATTTCTTATTATTGTTCTTCTTCTTCTTCTTCTTCTTCTTCTTCTACTTTTTCTACTTCTTCTATTTCTCCTTCTTCTTCTTTTT
>JAIUJO010002757.1:0-7500 GCA_023846275.1 Vanilla planifolia
TTTTCTTCTTCTTCTTTCTGTTTTTCTTCTTCATCTTCATTTTTGTCTTCTACTTCTAGTTCTTCTTCTTCTTTCACTTCTTCTTCTTCTTCTTCTTCTTCCTCTTCTTCTTCTTCTTCTTCTCCTTCTTCTTTTTCTTGATCTACTTCTCCTCCTTCTCTTTCATCTACTTTGTCTCCTTCCTCTCCACCTTCTTCTCCTTCATCTTCCTCTGCTTCAACTTCTACTTCTTCTTCTTCTTCTTCGTCACTTGTACTTTTTATCTTGTTCCTCTTGGTCTTCTTCTAATCCTTTTTCTTCTTCTTCTTCTTCTCCTTCTTTTTCTTCTTTCTATTCTTCTTTTATTTATTAATATTTTCTCATGTTCTTCTTCCAATTCATAATCTTCTTCTTCTTCTTCTCCTTCTTCCCCTCCTTTGTCTTTTTCTTCCCCTTCTTCCCTATCTTCTTCATCTTCTTCTTCTACTTCTACTTCTCTTTCTTCTTCTTCTTCGTCACTTGTACTTTTTATCTTGTTCCTCTTGGTCTTCTTCTAATTCTTTTTCTTCTTCTTCTTCTTCTCCTTCTTTTTCTTCTTTCTATTCTTCTTTATTTATTAATATTTTCTCATGTTCTTCTTCCAATTCATAATCTTCTTCTTCTTCTCCATCCTCCCCTCCTTTGTCTTCTTCTTCCCCTTCTTCCCCATCTTCTTCATCTTCTTCTTCTACTTCTACTTCTCTTTCTTCTTCTTCTTCTTCTTCTTCTTCTTCTGCTTCTTCTCCTTCTTCTTCCTCTTTTGCTTGTACTTCTTCTTTTTTGTTCTTCTTCTTCTTCTTCTCCTTCTTCTTCCTCTACTTCTTCTTCTTCGTATTATTATCCTTCTTCATTTTTGTCATCTTCTTCTTCATCTCCTTCTTCTTCTCCTACTTCTTGTTCTTCGCCTCCTCCTCCTCCTCCTCCTCCTTCAACATCATTTTTTTCTTCTTCATTTTCTTCTACATCTTTCTCTTCTTCTTCTTCTTCAACATATTTTTCACATTCTTGTTCTACTTCATCAGCTTCTTCTTCTTCAAGTTCTTCTTCCTCCTCTTCTTCTCCATCTTCTTCCTCTTCTTCTTCTCCTCCTTCTTCGTCTTCTTCTACTTCTTCATCTTCTCCTTTTTCTTCTTCCTCTTCTTTTTCTTCTTCATCTTCTTCTTTTTGTTCTTCTATTTTTCTTCATCATCGTCGTCGTCTTCTCTTCTTCTTCACCTTCTTCTTCTTCTTCTCCTCCTTTTTTCTCCTCCTCCTCCTCCTTCTTCATCATCATCTTTTCTTCATTTTCTTCTTCTTCTTCTTCTTCTTGTTTTTCATCTTCTTCAACCTCTTCTTTTTCCTGTTCTTCTACTTCTTCTTCTTCTTATTCTTCTCCATCTTTTTTCTTGTTCTTGTTCTTGTTCTTCTTCTCCTTTCTTCTTCTTCATCTTCTACATCTTCTTCTTCTTCTTCTTCCTCTTCTTATTCTTCTTCTTTTTCTTCTTTCTCTTCTTCTTCTTCTTCTTCTTCTTCTTTCTTCTTCTTCTTCTTTTTTTGACTTCTTCTTCTCATTCTTTTTTTTCTTTTTATTCTTCTAGTTGTTCTTCTACTTCTTCTACTTCTTCTTCTTCTTCTTTCTTCATCTTCTTCATCTCCTATTTCTTCTTCTTCTACTTCTTCTTCTTCTTCTTCTTCTTCTTCTTCTACATTTTCCTTTTCTTATTCTTATTCTTATTTTTCTTCTTCTCCTTCTACTTTTGCTTCTTCTTATTCTTGTTCTTCTTCCACTTGTTGTTCTTCTTCTTCTTAATCTTCCTCTTCTTGTTGTTCTTCTTCTTCCACTTCTACTTCTACTTATTTTTATTCTTCTTCTTTTTCCTCTTCTTCTTCTTCGTAATCATCATCTTCTTCATCTTCTTCTCCTTCTTCTTCTTTTTCTACTTCTATTTATTATACTTCTACTTCTTGTACTTCTTTTTGTTCTTCTTCTTCTTCTTATTCTTCTTCTTCTTCTTCTTCTTCTTCTTCTTTTTCTTGTTCTTCTTCTACTACTTTATCATCTTCTTCTTTCTTCTCTTATTCTTCTTCTTATTCTTATTCTTTTTTTTTTTCTTCTTCTTCTTCTTCTTCTTCCTTTCCTTCTTCTTCTTCTTCTTCTTCTTCCCCTCCTTGTTCTTCTTCTTCTTCTTCTTCTTCTTCTTACTACTTTTTTTTCTTCTTCTCCATCTATTTCTTATTCTTCTTATTCTTCTAATCTAATTCTTCTTCTTCCTCCTCTTCTTCTTGCACTTCTTCTTCTCCTACTTCTTCTCCTTCTTCTTTTTAATCATACTCTACTTCTTCTTCTTCTCCTTTCTTTTTCATGTCCTTCTTCTTCTTCATTTTCTTCTTCTTCTTCTCCTTCTTCTTTTTCGACTTCCACTTCTTCATTTCCTTTTTCTTCTTCTTCTTCTTGTCCTCCTCCTCCTCCTTCTTCTTCTTTTACTTCTTCTTCTTCTTCTTCTCCTTCTTCTTAGTCGTATTCTTCTTCTCCTTATTCTTCCTCTTCTTCTTCTTTCTCATCTACTACTTCTTCTTCTCCTCCTCCTCCTTCTACTCTTCCCCTTCTTCTTCTTTGAAGTGTTTTGTGCAAAGGAAATCCCACAAAAGGGGGGGGGGGTGAATTGTGTATTTAAAAAAATTTATGAATTTCGAAATTAAACTTAAAAACCTTTAAGCAAGACTAAAGAGAGTTGAACACACAAATTTTTAAGTGGTTCGACTCAAAACCGAGTCTACGTCCACCCCCAACCGGTGTTGGGAAAAAATCCACTAAATGCACCGATTACAAGTGAGGTTTTTCCTACGGTTCACCTCAAACCTACTTGGGATTTTTACTACGGCTAATCCCAAACCTACTTGAGTTTTTATCGGGCTCAACTCAAACCCAGGCCTTTGCACAACTGTCGGGATGCACTTACCCTAAAACAAAAAAATACGAAAAATTGGCAAATAACTTAAGAGAAATAGGAGAAAAGAGGAGGCACACAAAATCAACAAATTAGAGGGATAGAAATTGAGAAATAATTGAAAAAACCTCTAATTCCAATAGCCTTCTTGCCGCTTTGCTTTTTGAGCTTGGATGCACCGTTTTTTGCTTGATTGCTCGAATTTTGAGATCTGAAATCTTTGGAAAATTTAGCAAAGGTTAAACTAAAAAATACATCAATTTTCCCTATTTATAGGGCTCAAATTTGAGCTCTAAAAACACCCTCAACGGCTCCAAAAATTAATTAGTCGTTTGGGCAACAGACGGAAAGCAGCCCACCGTCCGATCTGGGCCCAAAAACGAACGGCGTAGATTGATTTACGCATTTTAACGTTCGGGCTTACTCCAGACCGTTGGATCCGGGAGCGTAATCGAACGGCACGGATTAAATCTCGCGATTACCGTTTAAAGCGATTTAATCCCGTCAGTAGGATCCTGGCGCTGAATGAACGCCGCCGTTTAAACGGCCGTTCGATTTTGATCTGGAGCGTTGGATCCGCACGCTGAACGAACGGCGCCGATTAACCTTGCGAAACAGCCGTTCGAAACAATTCTCGCCCGTTGGATCTGGGCGGGCTTGATCTGCGCCTTTGGATCCTGCCGAAGTTATAAGGTTGGATTTTTAGTCCCACACTGTAGAAATGAAATTGGCGCATTGCTTTATAAAGAAGTTGCGCCCTATAGCTTTCGAGCCTTTGTGGGGCTGGCTCCCCCCCTTCCTTGACCAGGACTTGATCACCTGGTTCAGGTTGACTTAGCCAAGCATTGTTCATTGACCGCTGACCGCGCTGCAGTTTGACCTAGCCGAGCTCCTCTCGGCGGGGCCTTTGGGCGGGCTTGGCTTAGCCAGGCACTGTTGATTTGACCGTTGACCAGCGCTAGCGGAGCTCCTCTCGGCGGGCTTGGTGCGGCCTTTTTGGGTCAACAAAATTTTTTTATTTTTAGATTACATTTTTAATTTCTAAAAGACCTGGACGGGCTGTTTTCGCACCGGGTCGACCCGCACATTGCTACAGTGCATTTTCCCTAGACTTCAGCTGTTTTAGGTTATTTTTGACGAATTTTTGTGCAAAAAATTTGAATATAAGTGTATAAAAAATAATTTTATATTCTTATAGTATTATAAGTTATTTAAATAGCTATGAAAAGAAATTCATGAAAAATAATTCCAAAATAATATTAAAAAATCAAATACCAATGTCTATACATTTTGTCAAATACGCTTGGCCCAAAAATCAAAATTCAGTATTAAATAATTTTATAATATTTTTTAATTGTTAATACTACTAGTGTGCCTCATAATTTGAAAGTTTGGACATATCAAATTCAAGAGAAATAAAAAGAAATTCAATTATAAAAAAATCTTGTGCATGTCTCAAATTTTCTTGAAGTATGCCATGACCTCAAGGCCCTTAGAGGACCATTATTTTAGACATCTAAAATACATGGCTTGATTTAATTAATTTATTAACAATTTTACTTAAAATCAAGCCCAAATAAAATATACATATTTATGCTTGACTCATCAAACACAAAGGTGTAACAATCTCCCCCTTTTGATGATGGCAAGACATAAATGTTTTAAATAAAAATAAGTGTTTAAAATACAATTCCTAGGGAGAAAAATATGCTCCCCCTATCTTGATGCTCCCCCTCACTTCTAACTATTCTCCCCCTTTGACACCATCAAAAGGGAGTGAATCCTAAGCAATGTCTAAAAGTCTAAAATTCTTAAGTTATAAGAACTCCAAATTTTTTACACTTGCTTGTTCTTTTGTACTAATAAAATATAAATATGTACAATCAGTAAACCATCTCCTAATGATCAAATCCTTTGGGCATGAGATTGCAAATTTCTATCCTCTAAGTAAATTGCCCCCTTTTTTAAAAAAACTATTTTCTTCATTCTTATTCAAATCTAAGTTCTTTACTAATTTTATTTCATCTTTTAAATGCTTCTCACTAACTAGTTGGATAGACTCATCAAACATAACATGTATTATTTTCTTTACCCTATGATTCTAGGTTGAAGACTCGATATGCTTTTCTAATACATGAATATGTAGATTTTGATTATATAGGGTGTCAAATCTAAATTAGAAGCATATCACTAAATTAAATCATCAATTTAAATTTTCTAAATGTTCTAGACTTATCCTAGAATGTCTCCAAATATTTTTGGAGACCTTCTCTTCCAGTCTTCTAAGTCAAGCTCTTAGGAACCCAAGAAAACTTGGGTTGAACCCTAAATGGTACTTGCATGTTCTCCTTTTTAACAATCCATCTAACATTTTGTGTTTGTGTATACATATTTCTTCTAAAGAAACAATCTTTTATAGTATATCCAGGTTTACAACAATAAAAAAACAAACAATGTTTGATGGTCTAGGCCTGCTCAAATTTCTAGGTTTTTTTGAAATTGAAAGCATGTGAATGATAATAAGCATTTGAAGCATGTGTATTTTTATTTTCTCTAGCATGCTCAAAAGATTGTATTTTTTTTCTTTTAAGACTGAAATATCATGCTTCAAAGAAGTATTTTTAATAATAAGAGATGCCTTTTCATCACATATATGTTGATTTTCTAATCTTTTCTTTTCATCTTCTTTCATGACAAAATCAAGCAATTCAACCTTTTCTTTATACCTTTTTTTTAAATTTTTTATATGCACTCATTAAGGAAGTTAATGTATTCATAATTTCAATGTAATTATTTTCAAGAGTATCTCTTGTCCAAGAGCTTACCTCATTTTCTTCTTCTTCTGCACTTGAGGATGTTGAGGAAGCCTCATTTGCCATAAAGCAAATCATTCCTTCTTCTCCTCCACTTGAGCTTGAAACCTCTGAATCTTTGGAAGCACTCCATGTAGCTTGGAAAGCTTTCTTTTTCTTCAAGCTCTTCTTCTTCTTCTTCTTTTCCTCCTTCAAATGCTTGTCCTTGTGTTTTAGACATTCTGGTTTAATATGACCAGTTTGACCACACTCAAAGCATGTTGGTGGCCTCTTCCTCTCCTTGTTGCTCTTCTTCTTCCATTTCTTGTTAAGAAAAACTTTTTGCCAAATTTTTTTGCTAAACCTTTAACATGAGAACTTACCTCATCTTCTAAATCCATGGAAGAGGTAGAAGCGGAGTCTGAATCATATTTGGTGGCTTTAAGGACCATAGGTTCTTCCTTCTTCCTTTCATGCCTTAACTTGCTTGTAGAAGCCTCTTCTGTAAGTCGCCTCTTCTGTAAGTCTCCTTGACATTTCTATTTCAGCGATAAGAAGTTCCCCAAGGAGTTCATCCAATGAAAGTTTGCTAAGATCTTTAGCGGCTTTAATAGCCGTTGCAAGTGGATCAAATTCCTTTGGAAGGATTCTCAAAATTTTCCTAACAAGGTCACTATTTGAGAATGTCCTCCCAAGATTTGCCAATCTATTTGTAATATCATTAAATCTCAAAAACATGCTCTTAATACTTTCGTTGGGATTCATTCGTAGTCATGCATGAGGATATTGATCTTAGTCTCTTTCACTTGTGAGGTACCCTCATAAGTTACTTCGAGTTTTTTCCATACCTCAAAAGCCGTATGCAAATTCATAATTTGCGTAAACTCACAAGGAGAAATTCCACAATGAAGATAGTTCAACGCCCTAGCATTTAATTCAGCCAATCTTTTGTGCTCAATGTTAAGCTCGCTAAAGGGCTTGACTTCATCAGTAGAAGAATCTCTAGGAAGTTCACAAGGCTTCGTCATGACTTCCCACAATTCCAAATCAATAGACTGAATGAAAATTCTAAAACGATTTTTCCAATATAAATAAAATTCTCATTTAAATAATGGAGGCCAATTTGAAGAAAGACCTTCACATAAGGTTGCACTCATTTCGACCAAAGAGGAAGCCATACAAAATCACAAACAAAAATTGTGAGAAAGCCTTCACTTAACACAAGAGGATCTCCCACGTGATGTTACTCATGTAATTTGGGGTTCCCTGCTCTGATACCAATTGAAGTGTTTTGTGCTAAGGAAATCTCACAAGAGGGGGGGTGAATTGTGTATTTAAAAAATTTATGAATTTCGAAATTAAACTTAAAAACCTTTAAGCAAGACTAAAGAGAGTTGAACACACAAATTTTTAAGTGGTTCGACTCAAAACCGAGTCTACGTCCACCCCCAACCGGTGTTGGGAAAAATCCACTAAATGCACCGATTACAAGTGAGGTTTTTCCTACGGTTCACCTCAAACCTACTTGGGATTTTTACTACAGCTAATCCCAAACCTACTTGAGTTTTTATCGGGCTCAACTCAAACCCAGGGCCTTTGCACAACTGCCGGGATGCACTTACCCTAAAACGAAAAATACGAAAAATTGGCAAATAACTTAAGAGAAATAGGAGAAAAGAGGAGGCACACACAATCAACAAATTAGAGGGATAGAAATTGAGAAATAATTGAAAAACCTCTAATTCCAATAGCCTTCTTGCCGC
>JAIUJO010002757.1:22500-25000 GCA_023846275.1 Vanilla planifolia
AAGAAGAAGGAGAAGGCAAAGAATACGAAGAAGAAGAAGATGAAGAAGAAGAAGAAGAAGAAGAAGGAGAAGAGGAAGGAGAACAAGAAGGAGAATATTTAAAAGAAGAAGTAGAAGAAGAATTAGAAGAAGAAGATAATAAAAAATAATGGAAAGAGAAGGAGAAGAAGAAGAAGAAGTGTAAAAAGAGGAAGAAGAAGAAGAAGAAGAAGAATGAGAAGACAAAGAAGAACAAAAATAAGAGGAAGAGGAAGGAGAAGAATATAAAGAAGAAAATGAAGAAGAACGAGTAGAAGACAGGATGATGAAGAAGAAGAAGAAGAAGAAGATGATGATGATGAAGAAGAAGAAGGAGCACAAGGAAAAGAAGAAGAAAAATGAGAAAGAAGAAGGAGAAGAAGAAGAAGAAGAAGAAGAAGAAGAAGAAGATGAAGAAGAAGAAGAAGGAGAAGAAGAAGAAGAAGAAGAAGAAGGAGGAGGAGGAGGAGGAGGAGGAGTAGATGAAGAAGAAGGAGAAGAAGAAGAAGAAGAAGAAGAAGAAGGAGAAGAAGAGGAATAAGAAGAAGAAGACGAAGAAGAAGAAGAAGGAGAAGAAGAAGAAGAAGAAGAAGAAGAAGAAGAAGAAGTGGAAGAAGAAGAAGAAGAAGAAGAGGAAGAAGAAGAAGAAGAAGAAGAAGAAGTGGAAGAAGAAGAAGAAGAAGAAGGAGAAGAGGAAGAAGAAGAAGAAGAAGATGAACATGAAGGAGATGAAGAAGAGGACGAAGAAGAAGAAGAAGAAAAAGAGGAAGAAGAAGATGAAGTAGGAGGAGGAGGAGGAGAAGAAGGAGAAGAAGAAGAGCAAAAAGATTGTGAAGAAGAAGCAAAGGGAGAAGAAGAAGAAGAAGTAGGGGACGAAGAAGAAGAAGAAGAGGAAGTAGAAGAAGAAGGAGAAGGAGGAGAAGAAGAAGAAGGATAAAAAGAAAAAGGTGAAGGAGAAAAAGTAGAAAGAGAAGAAGAAGGAGAAGATGAAGGAGGAGAAGAAGTAGAAGAAGAAGAAGAAGATGATGATGATGAGGAAGAAACAGAATAAAGAGAAGAAGTAGGAGAAGTTGAAGGAAAAGTAAAAGAAGAGGAAGAAGAAGAAGAAGAAGAAGAAGAGGAAGAACGAGAAGTAGAAGAAGAAGAAGAAGAAGGAGAAGAAGAAGAAGAAGAAGAAGTAAAAGAACACGATGATGATGAAGAAGATGAAGAAGAAGAAGAAAATGAGGAAGAAGTAAGAATAATGATAATAATAATAATAATAATAATAATAATAATAATAATAATAATAATAATAATAATAATAAGAAGGAGAAGACTAAGGAGAAGAAGAAGGAGAAATAGAAGAAGAAGAAGAAGAAGAAGAAGAAGAGGGAGATGAAGGAGGAGGAGGCAGAGGAGGAGGAAGAGGAGGAGGAGAAGAAGAAGAAGAAGAAGAAGAAGTAGAAGGAGAAGAAGAAGAAGAAGGGAAAGAAGAAAAAGATGAAGAAGAAGAAGAAGAAGAAGAAGAAGAAGAATAAGTAAGAAGAAGAAGAAGTCGAAAAAGAAGAAGACGAAAGAAGAAGAAGAAGAGGAAGAAGAAGAAGAAGAGGAAGGAGAGGAAGTAGTAGTAGTAGAAGAAGAAGAAGAAGAGGAAGAAGAAGACAAAGAAGAAGAAGAAGAAGGAGGAGGAGGAGGAGGAGGACAAGCAGAAGGAGAAGAAGTAGGAGAAGAAGGAAGGAGAAGAAGAAGAAGAAGGAGAAGCAAAAGGAGTAGAAGAAGAAGAAGAAGGAGAAGAAGAAGAAGAAAATGAAGTAGACAAAGCTGAAGTATAAGAAGACGAAGAAGAGGAAGAAGTAAAAGTAAGAAGAGGAGGAAGAAAAAGAGGAATAAGAAGAAGAAGAAGAAGATGAAAAAGATGAGAAGAAGAAGAAGGAAAAGAAGAAGGAGAAGACAAAGAAGAAGAAGAGGAGGAAGAAGAAGAAGAAGAAGAACAAAGAACAAGAAAAAAAAAGGAAAAAGACGAAGAAGAAGTAGAAGAAGACAAGGAAGATTAAGAAGAGGAAGAAGAAGAAGAAGAACAAGAAGAAGACGAAGAAGAAGAGGAAGAAGAAGAAGAAGAAGAAAATGAAGAAGTGGAAGAAGAATAAGCAGAAGAAGAGTAAGAAGAGGAGGAAGATGAATAAGAGGAACAAGAGGAAGACAAAGAAAAAGAAGAATAAGAAGAAGAGGAAGAAGGTAGAGAAGCATAAGAAGAGGAAGAAGAAAATGTGGAAGAATAAGAGGAAGAAGAAAATAAAGAAGAAAAAGAAGAAGAAGAAAAAGAAGATGAGGAAAGAGAAGAACAAGAAGCATAAGAAGAGGAGCTAGAAGTTGAAGAAGAAGAAGAAGATGATGATGATGAAGAAGAAGAAAAATAAGACGAAGAAGAAGATGAAGATGAAGAAGAAGACGAAGAAGAAGATGATGATGAAGAAGAAGAAGAAGGAAATGGAGAAGAAGA
>JAIUJO010002757.1:30000-32500 GCA_023846275.1 Vanilla planifolia
AGAGAAGCAATGGAATAAGAAGAAGAAGGAGGAGAAGAAGAAGAAGAAGAAGGAGGAGGAGGAGGAGAAGTAGAAGAAAAAAGAAGAAGAAGTAGAAGAACAACAACAAAAAGAAGAAAAAGAAGAACAGGGAGGTGAAGAAGAAGTAGTAGTTTAAGAAGAAAAAGAAGAAGAAGAAGTTGAACAACAACAACAACAACAAAAAGATGATGAATAAGAAGATCAAGACAAAGTAATAGACAAAGAAGTAGAAGAAGAATAAGAAGAAGAAGATGAAGAAGAGGAGGACTTAGAAGAAGTAGAGGAAGAAGAAGAAAAAGAAGAATAAATGGAAGTAGAAGAAGAAGAAGTAAAAGAAGGAGAAAAAGAAGAAGATGAAGAAAAAAAATAGAAGAAATAGAAGAACAAGAAGTTGAAGAAGAAGAAAAACTAGCGAAAGAAGAAGTGCGAGCGTTGGAAGAAGAAGAAGAAGATGTTGAAGAAGAAGAAGTAGAAGAATGGGAAGAAGTTGAAGAAGAAGAGGAAGACGAAGAAGGAGAAGAAGTATAAGAGGAAGACAAAGAAGAAGAAGAAGAAGACATAGAACTAGAAGTAGAAGAAGAAGACAAAGAAGAAGAAGAAGAAGAAGAAGAAGATAAAGAAGAAGTAGCAGAAGAAGAAGACAAAGAAGAAGAAGACGAAGACTAAGAAGAAGAAGATAAGGAAGAGGAAGAAGAAGAAGAAGAAGAAGAAGAAGAAGACAAAGAAAAAGAAGTCAAAGAAGAAGTAGAAGAAGAAGAAGTACAAGAAGGAGAGGAAGACGAAGAAGAAGAAGAAGGAGAAGATGAAGAATGAGAAAAGGAAGAAGGAGAAGGAGAAGAAGAAGGAGAAAAAGAAAAAGATGACGAAGAAGAAGAAGAGGAAGAAGAAAAAGATGAAGACAAAGAAAAACAAGATGATAAAGAAGAAGAAGAAGAGGAAGAAGAAGAAGATGTAAAAGAAGAAGAAGAAGAAGGAGAAGAAAGAGAAGAAGCACAAAGAAGAAGAAGAAAAAGACAAGGAAGAGGAGGAAAAAGAAGAAGACAAACATGGAGAAAGCAAAGAAGCAGAAGAGGATGATGAAGAAGAAGAAAACGAAGAAGAAGAAGAAGAAGAAGAAAAAAAAGAAGACGAAGAAGAAGAAGATGAAGAAGATGAAGAAGAAGAAGAGGAAGAAGAAGAAATAGAAGAAGAAGTAGAAGAAGAAGAAGACAAAGAAGAAGAAGAAGAAGAAGGCGAAGAAGAGGATAGTGATGATAAAGAAGAAGAAGAAGACGACAATGAAAAATAATAATAATAATAAAAATAAGAGGAGGAAATAGAAGAAGTAGAAGATGTAGTAGAAGAAGAAGGAGAAGATGAAGAAAAAGAAGTAGAAGAAGAAGAAGAAGAAGAGGAAGAAAAGGAAGTAGAAAAAGAAGAAGAAGATGATGATGAAGATGAAGAAGAACAACAAGAAGGAGAAGAAGAGGAAGAAGTAGAAGAAGAAGAAGGAGAAAAAGAGGAAGAAGTTGAAGAAGAAGAAGTTGAAGAAGAAGAAGAAGACTAAGAAGAAGAAGAAATGGAAGAGGAAGTCAAGGAAGAAGAAGAAGAAGAGGAGGAAGAAGAAGAAGAAGAAAAAGTAGTAGTAGAGGAAAAAAAAGAGATAAAGAGAATAAGAAAAGGAAGAAGAAGAAGACAAAGATGAAGAAGATTAAATGAAGAAGAAGAAGAAAATGAAGAGAAAGAAGAAGAAGATAAAGAAGAGTAAGAAGAAGAAGAAGGAGAAGAAGAAGTCGATGAAGAAGAATTCGAAGAAGTGAAAAGAAAGAAGAAGATGAAGATGAAGAAGAAGAAGAAGAAGAAGAAGAAGATTAAGAAGAAGATGAAGATGAAGAAGAAGAAGAAGAAGAAGAAGATTAAGAAGAAGATGAAGAAGAAGAAGAAGAAGAAGAAGAAGAAGAAGAAGAAGAAGACGATGAAGAAGAAGAAGAAGAAGAAGAAGGAGAAGAAGAAGAAGAAGAAGAATTAGAAGAAGAAAAAGATAAAGAAGAAGAAGAAGTTAAGGATAATGAACAAGAAGAAGATGGAGAAGAAAAACAAGAAGAGGAAGAAGAAGAAGAAGATGAAGTTGAAGAAGAGTAAGAAGAATAAGAATAAGATTAAGAGTAATAATAAGAAGAAGAGGATTAAGAAAAGGAAATTGAGCAAGAAGAAGAAGAATTTAAGAAGAAGAAGAAAGTTAACATGAAGAGTAAGAAGATGATGGTGAGTACAAGGAGGAAGAAGAAGAAGAAAAGAACAAGAACAAGACCAAGAAGAAAAAGAAGAGAAAGATTGGGATTGAAGAAGAAGTTGAAGAAGGAGAAGAAGAAAAAGAAGACCATGATGAAGATGAACAAAAAGGAGAAGAAGACGAAGAAGAAGAAGAAGAAGAAGAAGAAGACAAAGAAGAAGACAAAGAAGAAGAAGAAGAAGAAGAAGAAGAGTAAGAAGAAGTAGA
>JAIUJO010002757.1:40000-45000 GCA_023846275.1 Vanilla planifolia
AGGAAGAAAAAAATGTAGAAGAAGATGAATAAGAAGAACAAGAGAAGATCAACAAGAAGAACAAGAGGAAGACAATGAAGAAGATGAAAAAGAAGAAGAAGAAGAAGAAGAAGAAGAAGGAAAAGAAGAAGTAAGAGAAGAATAGGAAGAGGAAGAAGAAGATAAAGAAGAAGAAGATAAAGAAGAAGAAGAAGAAGAAGAAGAAGAAGAAGGTGATGAAGAAGAAGAACAAGACAAAGTAGAAGAAGAAGAAGAAGAAGAAGAAGAAGAAGAAGAAGAAGGAGAAGATGGAGGAGAAGAGAAGAAAGAGAAGAAGAAGAAGAAGAAGAAGTAGAAGATGAAGGCAATGAAGAAGAAGAACAAGAAGAAGAAGAAGAAGAAGAGGAGGAAGAGAGAAGACGAAGAAGAAAAAGAAGAGGAAGAACAAGAAAAAAGAAGGGGAAGAACTAGACTTAGAGGAGAAACTTATAAGAAGAAGAAGAAGAAGAAGAAGAAGAAGACGATAAAGAATAAGAAAAAGAAGAGGAAAAAGAAGAAGAAGAAGAAGAACATGAAGAAGAAGATGATAAGGATGAAGAAGAAGAAGAAGAAGGGCAAGAAGAAGATGATGAAGAAGAAGAAGATGAAGGAGAAGAAGACGATGAAGAGGAAGGAGACCATGAAAAAGAAGAAAATGATGATGATGAAGAGGAAGGAGAGGTAGAAGAAGAAGAAGAATACAAGGAAGAAGAAGAAGAAGAAGAAGTAAACTAAGAAGAAGAGGAAGATTAATAAGAAGAAGAAGAAGATGAATAAGAAGAACAAGAGGAAGATGAAAAAGAAGAACAAGAGGAAGATGACGAAGAAGATGAAAAGAAGAAGAAGAAGAAGAAGAAGAAGAAGAAGAGAAGAAGTAGAAGGTGGAGGAGAAGGTGATGAAGGAGAAGTAAGAAGAACAAGAAGAAGAAGAAGAAGAAGAAGAAGAAGAATTGGAAGAAGAAGGAGAAGAAGGAAAACAAGATGAAGAAGAAGAAGAAGAAAGAGAAGAACATGTAGAAGAAGAAGAACAAGAAGAAGAAAAAGATGATGATGAAGAAGAATATGAAGATGATGAAGAAGAAAAACGAAAGACGAAGAAGAATACGAAGAAATAGAACAAGAAGAGGAAGATGATGATGATGAAGAAGTTGAAGAAATAGATGAAAAAGAAGAAGAAGAAGATGAAGAAGAAGAAGAGGAAGACAAAGAATGGGAAGAAACGAAGAAGGAGAAGAAGAAGAAGCAAAGGATGAAGAAGAAAAGAAGAAGAAGAAGAAGAAGAAGAAAAAGAATGAGAAGAAGATGAACGAGATGAAGAAGAAAGAAAAGAAGAAGAAGAAGAAGAAGAAGGAAATGAAGAAGGATAAGAAGATGAAGAAGAAGAAGAAGAAGAAAAGGAAGAGAAAGACGAAAAAGAAATAGAAGTAGCAGAACAAGAAGAAGTAGTGGAAGAAGATGACTTAGAAGAGAAACTTATAAGAAGAAGAAGAAAAAAGAGAGAAGAAGGTGAAGAAGAATAGAAAGAAGAGGAAGAAGAAGAAGAAGAAGAAGGTGAAGAGGAAGATGCTGAGTATGAAGAAGAATATGCCAAAGAAGAGGAAGAAGTAGACGAAGAGAAAGGACAAGAAAAAGATGATGAAGAAGAAGAAGACAAAGAAGAACAAGACGAAGAAGAAGAAGAAGAAGAAGGAGACAAATAAGAAGAAGAGTACAAGGAAGAAGAAGAAGAAGAAGTAGAAGGACAAGAAGATGATGAAGATAAAAAGAAGACATTAACGAAGAAGAAGAAGAAGAAGAAAAATAAGACAAAGAAGAAGAAGAAGTAGGGGAAGACAAAGATGAAAAAAGGAGTAGTAGAAGAAGAAGAAGAACATGAAGATGAAGAAGATGAAGAAAAGAAGAAGAATAAGGAGGGGGTGAAGGTGAAGAAGAAGATCGAGAAAAAGAATAAACATAATAATTATAACAATAATAAGAAGAAAAAAGTGGAAGGAGAACATTTTTGTTCAGATTCGGAGTGGTGTGATCCCGAAGGGGAATCTTTTTCCAAAACTTGCCAGAAGAAGAAGAAGGAGAATAAGGAGAAGAAGAGGAATAAGGAGAAGAAGAGGAATAATAGAAGTAAAAGAATGTGAAGAGCAAGATGAAGAAGAAGAACAACAAGAAGAAGAAGATAAAGAAGAGGAAAAAGAAGATAGAGAAGAAGAAGAAGAAGAAGAAGAAAAAGAGAAAGAAGATAAAGAAGAAGAAGAAGAAGATGATGATGATGATGATGAAGAAGATAAGGAAGAAGAAGAAGAAGAAGAAGAAAAAGAAGAAGAATAAAAATTTCAAGAAGAATTGGAAGAAGGGGAAGAAGAAGGAAAAGAAGAAGGAGAAGAAGAAAGAGAAGAAGAAGAAGAAGAAGAGGAACTGAAAGTAGTAGTAGGAGAAGAAGAAGAAGAAGATGAAGAAAAGGAAGAAGAAGAAGAAGAAGATGAGGATGAAGAAGGAAACCTAGAAGTAGAAGAAATAAAAGTAGTAGTAGAAGAAGAAGAAGTAGAAGTTGATGAATAAGAAGAAGATGAAGAAAATGAAGAAATGGCAAAGAAGAGGAAGAAAAGGTGAAGAAGAAGAAGAAGAAAAAAAAGAAGAAGGGGAAGAAGAAGAAGAAGAAGAAGTGTAGGAAGAACAACAAGATGAAGAATAAGAAGAAGGGGAAGAAGAAAACAAAGAAGAAGAAAATAAAGAAGAAGAAATGAAAGAAGAAGAAGAGGAAGGAGAAGAAGAAGAAGATGAAAAAGAGAAAGTAGAAGAAGTAGAGGAAGACAAAGATGAAGAAGATGAAAAGGAAGAAGAAGAAGGAAAAGAAGAATTATAAGAATACGGAGAAGGGGAAAGAGTAGAAAATGAGAAGGAACAAGAAGAAGATGAAATATAAAAATAAGAAGAAGATAAAGGGGAAGAAGAAGTATAAGAAGAAGGAGGAGGAGAAGAAGAAGAAGAAGAAGAAGAGGAAGAAGAACGGAAGCCGAAGAAGAAGAAGAAGAAGAGGAAGAAAAGAAGAAGTAGACGAAGAAGACAAAGAAGAAGAAGACAATGGAGAAGAATAGGATGAAGAAGAAGAAAAACAAGAAGACGAAGAAGAAAAAGATAAGAAGAAGAACAAGACAAAGAAGAAGAAGAAGAAGAAGAAGAAGAAGAGGATGAAGAAGAAGAAGAAGAAGAAGAAGAAGTGGAAGACGAAGAAGAAGAAGAAGAAGAAGAAGATGATGATGAAGTGAAAGTGGGAAAAGAAGAAGAAGAAGAAGAAGATGAAGATGAAGAAGAAGAAGAAGAGGAAGAAGAAGAAGAAAAAGAAGAAGAAGAATAAGAAAAAGAGAAAGAAGAAGAAGAAGTAGGAGAGGAAGAAGAAAAAGAAGAGGAAGAAGAACAAATGAAGAAGATAATGATGACAACGAAGAAGATGAAGTAGAAGAAGAAGTCAAAGAAGAAAAAGAAGAAGAGGAAGCAAAAGAAGAAGATGATGATGAAAAAGAAGAACAAGAAGGTGAAAAAGAAGAAGAAGAAGAAGATGAAAAAGAAAATGAAGTAGAAGAAGAAGGAGAGGAAGGAAAATAAGAAGAAGAAGTAGAAGTAGTAGTAGTAGAAGAAGAAGAAGAAAAAGGAGAAGAAGACCCAGATGAAGAAGAAGAAGGCAATGAAGAGGTAGAAGAAGAAGATGAACAAGGACAAGAAGAAGAAGAAGATTGATATGAAGAAGAAGATGAAAAAGAAGAAGAGGAAGAACAAGTCAAAGAAGAAGAAAAGAAAGAAGAAGAAGAAGAGGACAAAGAAGAAGAAGAAGAAGATGAGAAAGAAAAAGAAGAAGAATAAGAATAAGAAGAGGGGGGAAGATGAAGAAGAAGAGGAGGAAGAAGAATCTGATGATGATGATGATGATGATAAATTAGAAGATGAAGAAGAAGAAGAAAAGAAAAAGAAGAAGAAGAAGAAGAAGAAGAAGATGATGATGAAGAAGAAGAGGAAGAAGAGGAGGAAGTTGAGGAAGAAGTTGAGGAAGAAGAGGAGGAGGATGAAGAAGAAGAAGAGTTGAAGAGGAAGAAGAATAAAAAGAGAAAGAAGTTGAAGTAGAAGAAGAAGACAGAGATTAAGAAGAAGAAGATGTAGAAGAAGAAAAAGAAGAAGAAGGAAAAGAAGAAGAAGGCGAATAGAAGGAAGAAGAAGAATAAGAAGAAGAAGAAGAAAAAGAAGAAGAAGAGGAACAAGAAGATGAAGAAGAATAAAGAGAAGAAGAAGAAGTAGAAGAAGCCAAAGAAGAAGAAGAAAAGAGAGAAGAAGAAGAAGAAGAAGAAGAAGAAGTAGAAAATGAAGAAGAGGAGTATCAAGATGAAGTAGAAGACGACAAAGAACAAGAAGAAGAAGGGAATGGAGAAGAAGTCGAAAAAAGAAGAAGAAGAAGAAGAAGAAGAAGAAGAAGAAGAAGAAGAAGAAGAAGAACAAGAAGAAAAAGAAGTAGAAGAAGAATAAGAAAAAGTAGAACGAGAATAAGAAGAAGAAGAGGAAGATGAAGAATAAGATGAAGAAAATGAAGAAGTAGAAGAAGTAGAAGAAGAAGACGAAGAAGAAGAATAACAAGAAGAAAAAGAAGAAGAATACGAGGATGAAGAAGAAAACACAAAAAACAAGAAGAAGAAGAAGAAGAAAAAGAAGAAGTAAAAGAATGAGAAGAAGGAGAAGAAGTACAAGAAGAAGAATATGATGATGATGATGAAGGATAGGAAGTTGAAGAAGTTGAAGAAAATGGAGAAGAAGAAGAAGTAGTAGAAAAACAAGAAGAAGATGAAAAGGAAGAATAAGAAGAAAAAGACAAAGAAGAAGATGAAGTAGATGAAGAGGAAGAAGACAAAGAAGAAGAAGAAGACGAGAAAGAAAAACAAGAAGAACAAGATGAAGTTGAAGTAGAAGAAGAAGTAGACAAAAAAGAAGAAGAAGAAGAAGAA
>JAIUJO010001129.1:0-2500 GCA_023846275.1 Vanilla planifolia
AAGAAGAGGGAGAAGAAGAAGAAGAAGATGAGGAAGGAGAAGAAGATGAAGAAGAAAAAGAGGACGAAGAAGAAGAAGAAGAAGAAGAAGAAGAAGAAGAAGGAGAAGAAGAAGAAGAAGAAGAAGAAGAAGAAGAAGAGGATGAAGAAGAAGAAGAGAAAGAAGAAGAAGAAGAAATTGAAGAAAAAGAGGAAGTTGAAGAAGAGGAAGAAGAAATAGAAAAAGAAGAAGACATAGAAGAAGAAGAAGCAAAGAAGAAGAATTAAAGAAGAAGAATTAGAAGAAGAAGAGGAAGAAGAAGAAGAAGAAGTAGAAGAAGAAGACGTAGAAGAAGAAGAAGAAGAGAAGAAGAAGAGGAAAAGAAGAAGTATTAGAAGAAGAAGTGGAAGAGAAAGCAAAAGAATAAGAAAAAGAAGAAGAAGAAGTAGATTAAGAAGAAAACGAAGAATAATAAAAAGAAGGAAAAGAAAAGGAAGAAGAGCAAGAAGTAGACAAAAAAATAAGAAGAAGAGAAGAAGAAGAAGAAGAAGAAAAAATGAAATGAAAGAAGTAGAAGAAGAAGAAGAAGAAGAGGAAGACTAAGAAGAGGAAGAAGAAGAAGAAGAAGAAGAGGAAGGAGAATAAGATGAAGAAGAAGGAGAAGAAGAAGAAGAAGGAGAAGAAGAAGAAGAAGAAGAAGAAGAAGAAGAAGAAGTACAAGATGATGAAGAATAAGGAGAAGAAGAAGGAAAAGATGAAGAAAAAGAAAAAGATGAAGAAGTAGAAGAAGAAGGAGAAGAAGGAGAAGGAGAAGAAGGAGGGGGTGGAGGAGGAGGAGGAAGAGGAGAAGAAGAAGAAGAAGAAGAAGAAGAAGAAGAAGTAGGAGAGGAAGATGGAAAGGAAGAGGAAGAGGAAGAAGAAGAAGAAGAAGAAGAGGAATAGGAAGAATATATTGAAAAAGAAGAGGAAGAAGAAGAAGAAGAAGACGAAGAAGAAGAATTAGAAGAAGAAGAAGAAGAAGAAGAAGATGAATGCGAAGAAGAAGAAGAGGAAGAAGGGGAAGAAGGTGGAGAAGAAGAAGAAGAAGAAGGAGAAGAAGATGAAAAAGAAAATGGGGAAGAAGAAGAAGAAGAAGATGATGAAGATGAAGAAGAAGAAAAATAAGAAGAAGAAGAAGTGGAAGAATAAGAAGAGGAAGAAGAAAAGAAAAAAAAGAAGAGGAAAAGGAAGGCGGTGTAGAAGAAGGAGAACAAGAATAATAAGAAGAAGAAGAAGAAGAAGTGGAAGAAGTATAAGATGATGAAGAATAAGAAGAAGAAGAAGGAAAAGATGAAGAAGAAGAAAAGAAGAAGAAGAAGTAGAAGAAGAAGGAGAAGAAGGAGAAGGAGAAGATGGAGAAGGAGGAGGAGGAGGAAGAGGAGAAGAAGAAGAGGAAGAACAACAACAACAAGGAGAGGAAGAAGGAAAGGAAGAGGAAGAGGAAGAAGAAGACGAAGAGGAATATGAAGAAGATAATGAAGAAGAAGAGGAAGAAGTAGAAAAAGAAAAGAAGAAGAAGAAGGAGAGGACAAAGAAGAAGAAGAAGAAGAAGAATTAGAAGAAGAAGAAGAAGAAGAAGGAGAAGTCGAAGAAGAAGAAGAAGAAGGGGAAGAAGAGGGAGAAGAAGAAGAAGAAGAAGAAGAGGAAGGAGAAGAAGATGAAGAAGAAAAAGAGGACTAAGAAGAAGAAGAAGAAAAAGAAGAAGAAGGAGAAGAAGAAGAAGAAGAAGAAGAAGAGGATGAAGAAGAAGAAGAGAAAGAAGAAGAAGAAGAAATTGAAGAAAAAGAGGAAGTTGAAGAAGAAGAAGAAGAAATAGAAGAAGAAGAAGACGTAGAAGAAGAAGAAGAAGAGAAGAAGAAGAAAAGAAGAAGAATTAGAAGAAGAAGAGGAAGAAGAAGAAAAAGAAGAAGAAGAAGAAGAAGAAGTGCAAGAAAAAGCAGAAGAATAAGAAAAAGAAGAAGAAAAGGAGGAAGAAGAGGAAGAAGAAGTAGAAGAAGGAAAAGTAGAGTTAGAAGAAGAAGAAGAGGAAGAATAAGAAGAGAAGAAAAAGAAGAAGAAGAAATGAAGTAAAAGAAGAAGAAGTAGTAGTAGTAGTAGAAGAAGAAGAAGAAGAAGAAGAAGAAGAAGAAAAATAAGGAAAAGAAGAGGAAGAAGAGGAACAAGAAGAAGAAGAATAAGAAGAAGAGAAGAAGAAGAAGAAGAAGAAGAAGAAGAAAAAGAAGAAGATGAAGAACAAGATGAAGGAGAAGAAAGAGAAGGAGAAGAAGAAGAAGAAGTAGAAGAAGAAGAAGAAGAAGAAGAAAAGAAGAAGAAGAAGAAGAAGAAAAGAAGAAGAAGAAGAAGAAGAAGAAAACGATGATGATGATGATGATGAAGAAGAAGAAATAAAAGAAGAAGATGAATTAGAAGAAGAAGAAGGAGAAGAAGAAGAAGAAAAAGAAGAAGAAGAAGAAGAGGAACAAGGCGAAGAAGAAGAAAGAAA
>JAIUJO010001129.1:15000-22500 GCA_023846275.1 Vanilla planifolia
AAGAAGACGAAGAAGAATAAGAATAAGAGGAAGAAGAAGAAGAAGAAGAAGTAGAAGAAGAGGAAGGAGAAGAAAAAGAAGAAGAAGAAGAAAAAGAAGAAGAATAAGAAGAAGAAGAAGAAGAGGAAGAAGAAGAAGAAGTGGAAGAAGGAAAAGACGAAGAAGAAGTATAAGTTGATGATGAATAAGAAGAAGAAGAACAACAAAAAGAAGGAGAAGAAGAAGTAGAAGAAGAAGGAGAAAGAAAAGAAGTAGGAGAAGATGGAGAGGAAGAAGAAGAAGAAGAAGAAGTAGAGGAAGAGGAAGAAGAAGAAGAAGGGCAAGAAGAAGAAGAATAGATCAAGAACAAGAAGAAAAGAAGTAGATCAAGAAGAAGAAGAAGAAGAAGAAGAAGAAGAAGAAGAAGAAGAAAAAGAAGTAGAAGCATAAGAAGAAGAAGAAGAAGAAGACGAAGAAGAAGAAGAAGAAGAAGAAGGCGAAGAAGAAGAAGAAGAGGAAGTAAAGGAAGAAGAACAAGAAGAGGAGGAGAGGAAGAAGAAGAAGAAGAAGGCTTTGAGGAAGGAGAAGAATAAGAGGTAGAAGAAGATAAAGAAGAAGAGGATGATGAAGAAGTTGTAGAAGAAGAAGAAGAAGAAGAAGAAGAAGAAAAAGAAGAAGAAGCATAAGAAGAAGAAGAAGAAGAGGAAGTAAAGGAAGAAGAACAAGTAGAGGAGAAGAGGAAGAAGAAGAAGAAGAAGGCTTTGAGGAAGGAGAAGAATAAGAGGTAGAAGAAGATGAAGAAGAAGAGGATGATGAAGAAGTTGAAGAAAAAGAGGTAGAAGAAGAAGAAGAAGAAGAAGAAGATGAAAAAGAAGAAGAAGAAGAAGAAGAGGAAGAAGAAGAAGAAGAGGCAGAAGTTGGAAAAGACGAAGAAGAAGTAGGAGATGAAGAAGGACAAGTAGGAGACGGAGATGAAGAAGTAGAGGAAGAAGAAGAGAAAATAGTAGTAGAAGAAGAAGAAGAAGAAGAAGAAGAAGAAGAAAAAGAGGAGGACGAAGAAGAAGAAGAAGAAAAAGAAGAAGAAGAAGAAGAAGAAGAAGAGGAAGAAGAAGAAGAAGAGTAAAAGGAGGAGGAAGAAGAATAAGAAGAAGATGAAGAAGAAGAGGAAGAAGAAGAAGAAAAACGACTACAAGAAGCAAAAGATGTAGAAGTAGTAGAAGAAGAAGAAGTGGAAGAAGAGAAAGAAGAGGAAGAGGAATAAGAAAAGGAGGAGTAAGAAGAAAATTAAGAAGATTAGAATGAAGAAGAATAAGATGAAGTAGAAGATGAAAAAGAAGAAGTTGAAGACAAAGAAGAGGAAAAATAAGAAGAAGAAAAGGAAGAAGAAGAAGAAGAAGAAGAAGAAGAATTAGAAGAAGAATAAGAAGAAGAAGAAGAAGAACAAGCAGAAGAAGAAGCAGAAGAAGAAGAAGAAGCAGAAGAAGAAGAAAAAGAAGAAGAAGAAGATGACGAAGAAGAAGAAAAAGAAGTAGTAGAAGAAAATGATTTACTAGAAAAAGCAGAAAAATAAGACGAGGAGGAATGTGAGGAAGTGGAAGAGGAAGATAAAGAAGAATAAGAAGAGGAGGAGGACGAAGAAGAACAAGAAGAGAAAGAAGAAGAAGAAGAAGAAGAAGAAGTTGGAGAAGAAAAGAAAGGAGAAGAAGAGGAAGTAGAAGAAGAAGAAGAAGAAGAAGAAGAAGAAGAACAAGGAAGAAGAAGAAGAAGAAGAAGAAGAAGAAGAAGAAAAAGAAGAAGAAGAAGAAGAGGAGGAAGAAGAAGAAGAAGAAGAGGAGGAGGAAGAAGAAGAATAAGAAGTAGAAGAGGAACAAGAAGAAGAAGAGTAAGAAGAAGAAGAAAAAGAAGAAGTTAAAGAAAAAGAAGATGAAGTGGAAGAAGAAGAAGAAGAAGAAGTTGAAGAAGAAGAACAATAAGAAAGAAGAAGAATAACAAAAAGCAGAAGGAGAGCTAGACAAAGAAGAAGAAGCAGAAAAGGAAGAAGTGGAAGGAGGAGGAGAAGAAGAAGAAAAAGAAGATGAAAATGAAGAAGAAGAACAAGGACGAGAAGAAGTAGTAGTACCAAAAGAAGAAGTGGAAGAATAAGAAATAGAAGAAGTAGAAGAAGAAGAAGAAGAAGAAGAAGAAAAAGAAAAAGAAGGAGAAGAAAAAGACGAAGAAGAAGGAGAAGAAGAAGAAGAAGGAGGGGAAATAGAAAAAAAAGAAGAACAATTAGAAGAAGAATATGATGAAGCAGAAGAAGGAGAAGAAGAAGAATAAGAAGAAGAAAAAGAAGAAGAAGAAGAAGAAGATGATGATGATTGTGACGTAGAAAAAGAAGTAAAAGAAGAAGAAGAAGATGAAAAAAAATGAAGGAGAAGAAGTATTTGTAGTAGAAGAAGTAGAAGAAGAAGAAGAAGAAGAAGAAAAAGAAGAAGCAGAAGAACAAGTTGAAGAAGAAGGAGAAGAAGGAGAAGAAGAAGAAGAAGAAGGAGAAGAAGAAGAAGAAGAAGAAGAAGAAGAAGAAGAAGAAGGGGAAGAAGAAGAAAAATGAGAAGAGGAAGAAGAAGAAAAAGAGGAAGAAGAAGAAAGAGAAGAGGAAGAACAAGAAGAAGGAAAAGAAGAAGAAGAAGAAGAAGAAAAAGAAGGACAAGAAGAAGGAGAAAGAGGAAGAGTAGAAGAATTAGAAGAAGAAGAAGAAGAAAAGGAAGAAGTAGATGAAGAAGAAGAAGAACAAGAAGAAGAGGAAGAGGAACAAGAAGAAAAAGAAGAAGAAGTTAAAAAAGAAGAAGGTGAAGTGGAAGAAGAAGAAGAAGAAGAAGACGAAGAAGTTGAAGAAGAAGAAGAATAAGAATGAAGTAGTAGTAGTAGAAGAAGAAGATGATAATGATGATGATGAAGATGAAGAAGGAGAAGAAGATGAAGAAGAAGAAGAAGAAGAAGAAGAAAACGAAGAAGTAGAAGGGGAAGTAGGAGAAGAAGAAGAGGAATAAAAAGAAGAAGAAGAAGAATCAGAAGATGATGATGATTATGAAGAAGAAGAAGAAGAACAAAATGAAGAAGAAGAATATTAAGAAGAAGAATAAAGAGGAGAAGTAGTAGTAGCACAAAAAGAAGAGGAGGAAGAAGAAGAAGAAGAAAAAGAAAAAGAAGGAGAAGAACAAGATGAACGAGAGGGAGAAGAAGACAAAGAAGAAGAAGAAGATGATGATGACGATTATGATGATGATGATGATGAAGAATAAGTGAAGAAGATGAAGAACAAGAAGAAGAATAAGGAGATGAAGAAGAAGATGAAGAAGAAGAGGAATAAGAAGAAGTGGAAGAAGAAGAAGCTAAAGGAGAAGAATAGGAACATGAAATAGAAGAAGTAGAAGAAGAAGAAGAAGATGAAGAAGAATGGCAAAAAGTGAAAGAAGAACAAGAAGAGGAGGAGAAGAAGAAGAAAAAAAAGAGAAAGAAGAAGAAGAAGATGAGGTAGATGAAGAATCTGAAAATAATAAGAAGCAGAAGAAGAAGAAGAAGAAGAGGAACAAGAAGAAGAAGAAGAAGATGAAGAACAAGAAGTAGAAGAAGGAAAAGAAGATTAAGAAGAAGGAGAAGAAGAAGAAGAAAAAGCAGAAGAAGAATAATAAGAAGAAGAAGAATAAGATGATGAAGAAGAAGAAGAAGTAGAAGAAGTAGAAGAAGAAGGAGAAGAAGAAGAGGTAGAAGAAGAAAAAGAATGAGAGGCAAAAGAAGAAGAACAATTTGAAGAAGAAGAAAAAGTAGGAGAGGACTAAGAAGAAGTAGTAGAAGAGGAAGAATAAGAAGTAGGAGAAGAAGGAGAAGAAAAAGAAGGAGAGGAAGAAGAAGAAGATGAAGAAGAAGGAGATGAAAAAAAAGAAGTAGAAGAAGAAGAAGAAGAGGAAGAAGAAGATCAAAAAGGAGAAGAAGAAGAAGAAGATGAATAAAATTTAGAAGAAGAAGAAGAAGAAGAACAAGAAGTAGAAGAAGAAGAGGAAGAACAAGAAGAAGAATACGAAGAAGAAAAAGAAGAGGGAGAAGAAGAAGAAGGAGAAGGAGAAGAAGAAGAAGATGATGAAGAAGAAGGTGGAGAAGCAGAAGAAGAAAATGAAGAAGAAGAAGAAGAAGAAGAAGAAGTTGTAGGAGAAGAAGAAGAAGAAGACGAAGAAGGAGAAGAAGGAGAAGAAGAAGAAAAAAGAGATAGAAGGAGAAGAAAAACTAAAAGGAGTAGAAGAAAAAGAAGAAGAAGAAGGAGAAGAAGAAGAAAAAGAGGAAAAAGAAGAAATAAAAGTAGTAGAAGAAGAAGAAAAAAAAGAAGAATAAGATGATGATGATGAAAAAGAGGAAAAAGATAATGTTTTAGAAGAACAGAAGAAGAAGAAGAAGAGAAAGCAGAAGAAGATGATGATGAAGAAGAAGAAGAAGAATAGAAGACGTAGACAAGGAAGGAGATGAAGAAGAGGTAGAAGGAGAAGAAGAAGAAGAAGAAGAAGAAGAAGTGGTAGGAGGAGGATGAGAAGAAAAAGAAGAAGAAGAATAAGAAAAAGATGAAGAAGTTAAGGAAGAAACAGAAGAAGAAGAAGAAGAAGAAGAAGTAGAAAAAGAAGAAGAAGAAGAAGATGATGATGATGATAGAGAAGAAGAGGAAGAAGAAGAAGAATTATATAAAGTAGAAAAAGTAAAAGAAGAAGAAGAAGAAGAAGAAGAAGAAGAAGAAGAAGAATAAGAAAAAGTTGTAGAAGAAGAAGAAGAAGAAGTGGAAGAAAAAGAAGAAGAAGAAGAAGAAGAAGAGGACAAAGTAGAAGAATAAGAATCTGAAGAAGAAGAAGAAGAATAAGAGGAAAAAGAAGAAGAAGAAGAAGAAGAGGAAGGGAAGAAGAAGAAGAAGAAGAAGAAGAAGATGTAGAAGAGGAAGAAGTAGGAGAAAAGAAAGTATAAGATGATGATGATGATAAAGGAGAAGAAGAACAAGAAGAAGAAGAAGAAGAAGGAGTAGATGAAGCAGTGGAACAAGAAGAAGAAGGAGAAGAAGGAGAAGAGGAGGAGGAGCACGAAGAAGAAGAACACAAAGAGTAAGAAGAAGAAGTGGAATAAGAGGATGTAGAAGAAGAGGAAGAAGATAAAGAAGAAGAAGAAGAAGAAGAAAAATTATAAGAAGAAGTAGAAGAAAAAGAGGAAAAAGAGCAAGAAAAAGGAGAACCAAAAGTAGAAGTTGAAGACGAAGGAGAAGAAGAAGATGAAGAAGAACAAGAAGTAGTGGAAGAGGATGAAGAAGTAGAGGTTGAAGAAGAAGAAGAAGCATAAGAGGAAGAAGAAGATGAAAAGGAAGATGAAGATGATGAAGAAAAAGTAGAAGAAAAAGAAGAAGAAAAACAACAAGAAGAAGATAAAGAAGGAGGAAGAGGAGGAGGAAGAAGAAGAAGAACAAGAAGTGGAACAAGAAGTAGAAGAGGAAGAAGAACAAGAAGAAGAAGAAGAGGAAGAAGAAGAAGAAGAAGAAGAAGATGATGATGATGACGATGATGAAGACGAAGTGGAAGAAGAGGTAGAAGAAGAAGAGGAGGAGGTTGAAATGATGATGAAGAAGAAGATGATGATGATTAAAAAGAAGAAGAGGAAGAAGAACAAGAAGGAGAGGAAGAAGAATAAGAAGGAGAGGAAGAAGAAGAAGAAGAAGAAGAAGAGAAAAGAGAAGAAGAAGAATTAGAAGAGGAATAAAAAGAAGAAAATGTAGATGAAGAAGAAGAAGAAGGAGAAGAAGAAAAAGAAGAAGAAGAAGAAGATGAAGAAGAAGAAGAAGAAGGAGAAGAAGAAGAAGAAGTAGAGGAAGAAGAAGAAGAAGTAGACGATGAAGAGGTAGAAGAAGAAGAAGAAGAAAAAGAAGAAGATGACGATGAAGAAAAAGTGGAAGAAGGAAAAGAAGAAGAGGAAGAAGTAGAAGTAGAACAAGAACAAGAACAAGATGAAGTAAAACATAATGATGATGAAGAAGAAGTAGAAGAAAAAGAAGGAGAAGAGCAGGAAGACTAAGGAGAAGAAGGAGATGGAGAAGAATAAGAAGAAGAAGAAGTGGGAGAAGAAAAAGAAGAAGCAGAAGAAGAAGAACAAGAAGAGGAAGAAGACGAAGAAGTAGAATAAGGAGAAGAAGATGAAGAATAAGGGGAAGAAGAAGAAGAAATTTGAGAAGAAGAAGAAAATAAATAATAATAATTAGAAGAAGAAGAGGAAGACTAAGAAGAAGAACAAGTAAATCAAGGATAAAAGAAGAAGAAGAAGAGAAGAAGGAGGAGAAGAAGAAGAAGAAGAAGAAGAAGAAGAAGATGAAGAAGAAGAAGAAGAAGGAGAAGAAGCAGAAGAAGTGGAATGAGAAAAAGTGGAAAAAGAAGGTAAAGAAGAAGAAGTAGAAGGACAAGAAGAAGAAGAAGAAGAGGTAGACGGAGAAGAAGAAGAAGAACAAGAAGAAGTGGAAGAAGAAGAAGAAGAAGAGGAAGAAGAAGAAGAATTTGAAGGCAAATAAGAGTAAGAATTAGAAGAAGAAGAAGAAGAAGAAGAAGGATAAGAAGAAGATGAAGAAGAAAAAGAAGAAGATGAAGAAGAAAAAGAAGAAGAAGAAGAATTAGAAGAAGGAGAAGTATAAGATAAAGAAGAAGAAGAAGAAGGAGAAGAAGAAGAAGGAGGAGAAGGAGAAGTAGAAGTAGAAGAAGAAGAAGGAGATGAAAAGGAAGAAGAAGAGGAAGAAGAGGAAAAAGAAGGAGAGGAACAAGAAGCGGAAGAAGAAGGAGACGAAGAAAAGGAAGAGGAAGAAAAAGAAGAAGAAGATAATGAAAAAGAAGAAGAATTAGAGCAAGAAGAAGAAGAAAAAGATGTAGTAGAAGAAGAAGATGAAGATGATGAAGAAAAGGAAGAAGAAGAAGAAGAAGAACAAGAACAGGAAGAGGAGGAGGAGGAGGAGGAAGAAGAAGAAGAAAAAGAAGAAGATGAAGAAAGAGAGGAAGAAGAGGAAAAAGAAGAAGAAGAAGAGGAGGAGGAAGAAGAAGAAGAAGAAGATGATGATGATGATGATGAAAAGGAAGAAGAAGAGGAAGAAGAGGAAGAGGTAGAAGAATGAGAAGAAGAGGAAGAAGAAGAAGTAGTAGTAGTAGAAGAAGAAGTAGGAGAAGTAGAGGAAGAAGAAGAAGAAGAAGAAGAAAAGGAAGGAGAAGAAAAGAAGAAGAAGAACAAGAAGTAGTAATAGAGGAAGAAGAAGAAGAAGAAGAGGAAGAAGATGTAGAAGAAGATAATGATGATGAAGAAGAAGAACAAGAATAAGAAGAAGAAAAAGATGATGAAGTAGAAGAAGATGAAGAAGGCAAAGAAGGAGAAGAGGAAGAAGAAGAAGAAGAAGGAGAAGGAGGGGAAGAAGAAGGAGAAAAAGGAGAAGAAGAAGATGAAGAAGAAGAAGAAGAAGAAAAAGAAGTAGAAGTAGAAGAAGGGGAAGAA
>JAIUJO010001129.1:30000-40000 GCA_023846275.1 Vanilla planifolia
AAGATGAAGTAAAAGAAGAAGAAAAAGGAGAAAATGGAGAAGACTGAGGAGAAGAAGGAGATGGAGAAGAATAAGAAGAAGAAGAAGAAGAATAAGGGGTAGAAGAAAAAGAAGGAGAAGAAGAACATGAAGAGGAAGAAGATGAAGAAGTAGAAGAAGGAGAAGAAGATGAAGAATAAGGGGAAGAAGAAGAAGAAATTTGAGAAGAAGAAGAACAAGTAAAACAAGGATAGAAAAAGAAGAAAAACAAGAGAAGAAGGAGAAGAAGAAGAAGAAGATGGAGAAGACGCAGAAGAAGTGGAACGAGAAAGAGAAGAAAACAAAGGTAAAGAAGAACAAGTAGAAGGACAAGAAGAAGAAGAAGATGAAGAGGCAGATGAAGAAGAAGAAAGAGAAGAAGTGAAAGAAGAAGAAGAAGAAGAAGAAAGAGAAGAAGAAGAAGAAGAAAAAGAAGTACGAGAGGAAGAAGAAATAGAAGAGGAACAAAAAGAAGAAGAAGAAGAAGAAGTAGAAGAAGAAGTAGAAGAAGAAGAAGAAGTAGTAGAAGAACAAGGAGAAGAAGAAGAGGAGGAGGAAGAAGAAGAATTAGAAGGCAAATAAGAATAAGAATTGGAAAAAGAAGAAGAAGAAGAAGAAGAAGAAGAAGAAGAAGATGAAGAAGAAGAAGAAGTATGAGATGATGAAGAAGAAGAAGAAGGAGAAGAAGAAGAAGGAAAAGGAGAAGAAGAAGATGAAAAAGAAGAATAACAAGAGCAAGAACAAGAAGAAGAAGAAAAAGAAGGAGAGGTAGAATAAGCTGAAGAAGAAAAAGGAGACGAAGATGAGGAAGAGGAAGAAAAAGAAAAAGAAGATAATAAAGAAGAAGAAGAATTAAAAGAAGAATAAGAATTAGAAGAAAAAGAAGAAGAAAAAGAAGTAGTACAAGTAGAGGATGAAGATAAAGAAGAAGAGGAAGAAGATGAAGAAGAAGAAGAACAACAAGAGGAGGAGGAGGAAGAAGAAGAAGAAGAGGAAAAAGAAAAAGAAGAGGGAGAAGAATAAGAAGAAGAAGAAAAGGAAGAAGTTGAAGAAAGAGAGGAAGAAGAGGAAAAAGAAGATGAAGAATAAGAGGATGAAGTAGAAGAAGAAGAAGAAGAAGAAGATCATGATGAAAAGGAAGAAGAAGAGAAGAAGAGGAAGAGGAAGAAGAACGAGAAGAAGAGGAAAAAGAAGAAGAAGTAGAAGAAGAAGGAGGAGAAGGAGAAGTAGAAGAAGAAGAAGAAGATGATGATGATGATGAAAAGGAGGAAGAAGAGGAAGAAAAGAAGGAAAAGAGGAAGAGGAAGAAGTAAATGACGAATTAGAACAAGAATAAGATGAAATAAAAGATAATAATGATGAACAAGAAGAAGAAAAAGAAGGAGAAAACTAGGAAGGCTAAGGAGAAGAAGGAGATGGAGAAGAAGAAGAAGAAGAAAGGGGAGAAGAAAAAGAAGAAGAAGAAGAACAAGAAGAGGAAGAAGACGAAGAAGTAGAAGAAGGAGAAGAAAATGAGGAATAAGTGGAAGAAGGAGAATAAATTTGAGAAGAAGAAGAAAAATAATAATAATAATTAGAAGAAGAAGAGGAAGAATAAGAAGAAGAACAAGTAAAATAAGGATGAAAAAAGAAGAAGAAGAAGAGAAGAAGGAGGAGGAGAAGAAGAAGAAGAAGAAGAAGAAGTAGAAGAAGAAGAAGATGGAAAAGAAGAAGCAGAAGAAGCGGAATGAGAAAAAGAAGAAAAATAAGATAAAGAAGAAGAAGCAGAAGGACAAGAAGAAGAAGAAGAAGTGGTAGACGAAGAAGAAGAAGGAGAATAATAATAATAATAAGAAGAAGAAGAAGAAGAAGTGAAAGAAGAAGAAGAAGATGGTGAACAAGTGAAAGAAGAAGATGAAGAAGAAGAAGAAGAGAAGAAGAAGAAGAAGAAGAAGAAGAAGAAGAAGAAGAAGAAGAAGTACAAGAAGAAGAAGAAGAAACAGAAGAGGAAAAAGAAGAGGAAGAAGAAGGAGAAGAAGTAGTAGTAGTAGAAGAAGAAGAAGAAGAAGAAGAAGAAGAAGAAGAGGAAGAAGAAGAAGAAGAAGAATTAGAAGGCAAATAAGAATAAGAATTGGAAGAAGAAGAAGAAGAAAAAGAAGAAGAAGAAGATGAAGAAGAAGAGAAAAAGAAGAAAAGAAAGAAGAAGTAGGAGAAGAAGAAGCATAAGATAATGAAGAAGAAGAAGAAAGAGAAGAAGAAGGAGCAGAAGGAGAAGAAGAAGAGGAAAAAAAGAAGAACAAAAAGAATAAGAACAAAATGAAGAAGAAGAAAAAGAAGGAGAGGAACAAGAAGTGGAAGAAGAAGAAGGAGACGAAGAAGAGGAAAAAGAAGAAAAAGAAGATGAAGATAATGAAGAAGAAGAAGAATGAGAAGAAGAAGAAGAAAAAGAAGAAAAAGAAGAAAAAGAAGAAGTAGAAGAAGAAGATGAAGATGAAGAAGAAGTGGAAGAAGATGAAGAACAAGAAGAACAAGAAGAGGGGGAAGAGTAAGAAGAAGAAGAAGAAGAAGAAGAAAAAGAAGAGGGAGAAGAATAAGATGAAGAAGAAAATGAAGAAGATGAAGAAAGAGAGGAAGAGGAGGAAAAAGAAGAAGAAGAAGAGGAGGAGGAAGAAGAAGAAGAAGATGATGATGATGATGAAAAGGAAGAAGAAGAGGAAGAAGAGGAAGAGGAAGAAGAACGAGAAGAAGAGGAAGAAGAAGAACAAGAAGTAGTAGAAGAAGGAGAAGTAGAGGAAGAAGAAGAAGAAGAAGAAAAGGAAGGAGAAGAAGAAGAAGAAGAAGTAGAAGAAAAAGAAGAAGAGGAAGAGGAAGAAGATGTAGAAGAAGATGATGATGAAGAAGAAGAAGAATAAAAACAAGAAGTATATGATGATGAAGTAGAAGAAGAAGAAAACAAAAGAGGGGAAGGAGAGGAAGAAGAAGGAGAAGAAGGAGAAGAAGAAGATGAAGAAGATAAAGAAGTAAAAGAAGAAGAAGAAGAAGTAGAAGTAGAAGAAAGGGAAGAAGAAGAAGAACATGAATAAAAAAAGTAGTAGACGAGGAAGAAGAAGAAGAAGAAAAAAAAGAAGAAGAAGAAGAAGAAGGAGAAGAAGTATAAGTATAAGAAGAAGAAGAAGAAGCAGAAGAAGAAGAAAAAGAAGAGGAAGAAGAGGAACAAAAAGATGTTGAAGAAGAAAAAGAAGAAAAAAGAAGAAGCGGAAGAAGATGAAGAAGAATAAGAATAGAAAGAAGAAGAAGAAGAAGAAGAAGGAGAGGAAGAAGACGTACAGGAAGAAGAAGAAGAAGAAGAAGAGGAAGAGAACAAGTAGTAGAAGAAGAAGAATAAGAAAAAGAAGAAGTATAAGATTAAGAAGTAGTAGTAGAAGAAGAAGAAGAAGAAAATGAAAGAGAAGAAGAAGAAGGAGGAGGTGAAAAGGAAGAAGGAGAAGAAGGAGATGGAGAAGAAGAAGAAGAAGAAGAAGGATTGGAAGAAGAAGAGGAGAGAAAAGAAGAATAAGAATAAGAAGAAGAAGAATAAGAAGAGGACAATGAAGAAGAAGAAGACCAAGAAGAAGAAGAAGAAGAGGAAGAAGAGGAAGAAAAAGAAGAAGAAGAAGAATAAGAAGAATAAGAAGAATAAGAAGAATAAGAAGAATAAGAAGAATAAGAAGAAGAAGAATGTGAAGAAGAAGAAGAAGGTGAAGGAGAAGATGAAGAAGAAGAAGAAGAAAATAAAAGTAGAAGAAGTATAAGAAAAAGAAGAAAAAGAAGAAGATGAAAAAAATCAAGAATAAGGAAAAGTAGATAAAGCAGGAGTAGGAGAACAAGAAGAAGAAGAAGAAGAAGGCAAAGAAGAAGAGGAAGAAGGAGAAGAAGCGAAAGTAGAAGTGGAGGCTGAAGAAGTAGAAGAAGTAGAAGAAGAGGAAGAAGAAGAAGAAAAAGAAGAACATGAAGAAGAAGAAGAAGAAGAAGACAAAGAAGAGGAAGAATAAAATAAAGAAGAAGAAGACGAATAACAAGAACAAGAAGAAGAAGAAAAAGAAGAAGAGGAAGAAGAAGAGAAGAAGAAGCAGAAGAAGAAGCAAAAGAAGAAGAAAGATGAAGAAGAAGAAGAAGAAGAAGAAGAAGTAGAAGAAGAAGCAAAGGAAGAAGAGGAAGAAGAAGAAGAAGAGGAGGAGGAAGCAAAAGATGAATAAGAATAAGAGAAGAAGAAGAAGATGATGTTTACAATGATGATGAAAAAGAAGAAGAAGAGGAAGAAGAAGAAGAAGAAGAAGATGGAGAAGAAGATGAAGAAGAAGAAGAAGAAGATGAAGAAGAACAAGAGGAAGAAGAAGTAGAAGTAGAGGAAGAAGAAGAAGAAGAAGAGGAAGGAGTAGAAGAACAACAAAAAGAAGAAAAAGAAGAAGATGATGATGATGATGATGAAGATGAAGACGAAGATGAAGAAGAAGAAGAGCAAGAAGAAAAAGAAGAAGAAGAGGAAGAAGCAGAGGAAGAAGAACAAGTGCAAGAAGAAGTATATGATGAAGTAAAAGAGGAAGAAGTAGAAGAAGAAGAAAAAGATGGAGAAAAGGAAGAAGAAGAAATAAAAGGAGGAGAAGGAGTAGAAGGAGAAGGAGAAGATGAAGAAGGAGAAGAAGAAGAAGAAGAAGAAGAAGAAGGAGAGCAAGAAGAAAAAGAGGAAGAAGAAGAAGAAGGAGGAGGAGAAGAAGAAGATGATGAAGAAGAAGAAGAAAAGAAAGAAGAAGAAGCAGAAGAAGACGAAGTAGAAGAAGAAGAAGAACAATTACATGAAGAAGTATAAGATGAAGAAGAAGAAGAAGAAGAGGAAAAAGGAAGAGAAGAAGAAGAAGGTGGAGGTGAAAAGGAAGAAGGAGAAGAAGGAGTTGGAGAAGAAGAAGAAGAAGAAGAAGAAGAAGGGTCAGAAGAAGAAGAGGAGGAATAAGAAGAATAGAAATAAGAAGAAGAAGAAGAAGAAGATAGAAGAAAAAGAAGACCAAGACGAAGAAGAAGTGGAAGAAGAGGAAGAAAAAGAAGAAGAAGAATAAGAAGAATAAGAAGAAAAAGAAGGTGAAGAAGAAGAAGAAGGTCAAGGAGAAGAAGAAGATGAAGAAGAAGAAAATGGAAGTAGAAGAAGAACAAGAAGAAGAAGAAAAAGAAGAAGAAGAATAAAATAAAGATTAAGGAAAAGTAGATAAAGTAGTAGGAGAAGATGATGAAGAAGAAGAAGAAGAACAAGTGCAATAAGAAGTATAAGATGAGGTAACAGAAGAAGAAGAAGAAAAAAAAGATGGAGAAAGGGCAGAAGAAGAAATAAAAGGAGGAGTAGAAGGAGAAGAAGAAAATGAGGAAGGAGAAGAAGAAGAAGAAGAAGAAGAAGAAGAAGAAGAAGGAGAGGAAGAAGAAGAAGAGGAAGAAGAAGAAGAAGAAGGAGAAAAATAAGATGATGAAGAAGAAGAAGAAAACGATGATGAAGAAGAAGAAGAGGAAGAAGAAGTGGAAGAAGTAGAAGAAGAAGAAGAAGAACAAGTACAAGAAGAAGTGTAAGATTAAGTAAAAGAAGAACAAAAAAAAGGAGAAGTGGAAGAAGAAATAGAAGGAGAAGAAGGAGTACCAAGAGAAAGAGAATAAGAAGAAGAAGAAGAAGACTAAGAAGAAGAAGAAGAAGAAAAAGAAGAGGAAGAACAAAAAGAAGGATAAGAAGAAGTAGAAGAAGAAGAAGAAGGACAATAAGAAGGAGAAAGAAATGGAACAGAAGAATTAGAAGAAGAAGAAGAAGAGGAACAACTAGATCAAGAAGAAGAAGAAGAGGAAGAAGAAGAAGATGAATAAGAAGAAGAAGAAGACGAAGAGAAAGAGGAAGAAGAAGCAGAAGAAGAAGATCAAGTGGAAGAAGAAGAAAAAGAACTTGAAGAAGAAGAAGAATAAGAAAGAAGAAGTAGACGAAGAAGAAGAAGTAGAACTAAAAGAAGAAGAAGAAGAAGAAGAAGAAGAAGAAAAGGAAGAAGAAGTGGAAGGAGAAGAAGAAGAAGAAGAAGAGAAATAAAAAGATGAACAAGAAGAAGAAGAAGAAGAAGATGATGATGATGATTGTGAAGAAGAAGAAGAAGAAGAAGAAAATGAAGAAGAAGAATATGAAGAAGAAGAATAAGTAGGAGAAAAAGTAGTAGTACCAAAAGAAGAAGAGGAAGAAGAAGAATAAGAAGAAGAAGAAGAAGAAGAAAAAGAAAAAGAAGGAGAAGAACAATATTAAAAAGAAGGAGAAGAAGAAGAAGAAGAAGAAAAAGAAGAAGAATTAAGGAAAAGAAGAAGAAGAAGAAGATGATGATTATGAGGTAGAAAAAAAAAGTAGAAGAAGAAGCAGTTGAAAAAGAAGAAAATGAAAGGAGAAGAAGTATTGGTAACAGAAGAAGAAGAAAAGAAGAAGAAGAAAAAGAAAAAGAAGTTGGAGAAGAACAAGTTGAAGAAGAAGGAGAAGAAGGAGAAGAAGAAGAAGAAGAAGAAAAAGAAGAAGAAGAGGAAGAAGAAGACAAAAGAGAAGAGGATGAAGAAGATGAAAAAGGAGAAGAAGAAGAAGAAGAAAGAGAAGAGGAAGAACAAGAAGGAAAAGAAAAAGAAGAAGAAGAAGAAAAAGAAGGAAGAGAAGAAGGGGGAAGGGGAAGAATAGAAGAATTAGAAGAAGAAGAAGAAGAAGAAGAAGAGGAAGAAGTAGATGAAGAAGAAGAAGAAGAAGTACAAGAAGAAGAAGAAGAAGAAGAGAAGAAGAAGAAGAGTAAGAGGAAGAAGAAGAAGAAGAAGAAGAAGAATTTAAAGAAGAAGAAGGTTAAGTGGAGGAAGAAGAAGAAGAAGAAGATGAATAAGAAAGAAGAAGAAGTAGTAGTAGTAGAAGAAGAAGAAGAAGAAGAAGAAGAAGGAGAAGAGGAAGGAGAAGAAGAAGAAGAGGAAGAAGAAAAGGAAGAAATGGAAGGGGAAGGAGGAGAAGAAGAAGAGGAATAAAAAGATGAAGAAGAAGAAGATGATGATGATTACGAAGGAGAAGAAGAAGAAGAAGAAAATGAAGAAGAAGAACAAGGGAAAGAAGAAATAATAGTAACACAAAAAGAAGAAGAGGAAGAAGAAGTAGATGAAGAAAAAGAAAAAGAAGAAGAAGAACAAGATAAAGAAGAAGGAGAAAGAGAAGAAGAAGAAGAAGATGATGATGATGATGATGATGAAGAATAAGATTAAGAAGATGAAGAACTAGAAGAAGAATAAGAAGATGAAGAAGATGGAGAAGAAGAGGAAGAAGAAGAAGTGGAAGAAGACGAAGAAGAAGGAGAAGAAAAAGAACATGAAATAAAAGTAGTAGAAGAAGAAGAAGAAGAAGAAGAAGGGCAAGTAGAGAAAGAAGAAGAAGAAGAGGAGGAAGTAGAAGAAGAAGAAGAAAAATAGGAAGAAGAAGAAGAAGATGAGGTAGATGAAGAATATGAAAATAATAATAAGAAGAAAAAGAAGAAGAAGAACAAGAAGTAGAAGAAGGGAAAGAAGATGATGAAGAAGAAGAAGAAGAAGAAGAAAAAGTATTAGAAGAAGAATGAGAAGAAGAAGAAGAAGATGAAAAAGAAGAAGAAGAGGAAGAAGTAGAAGAAGTCGAAGAAGAAGGAGGAGAAGAAGAAGAAGAAGAACGAGAGGAAAAAGTAGAAGAAGAATGAGAAGAAGAAGAAAAAGAAGGAGAGGAATAAGTAGTAGAAGAGGAAGAATAAGATATAAGATAAGAGTAAGGAGGAGAAGAAATTGAGAAAGAAGAAGAAGAAGAAGAAGGAGAAGAAAAAGAAGAAGTAGAAGAAGAAGGAGAAGAGGAAGGAGAAGAAGAAAAAGGAGAAGAAGAAGAAGAAGAATAAATTTGAGAATAAGAAGAAGAAGAACAAGAAGAGCAAGAAGAAGAAGAAGAAAAGGAGGGCGAAGAACAAGAAGAATAAGAAGAAGAAGAAGAAGAAGAAGAAGAGAGAGAAGAAGAAGAAGGAGAAGGAGAAGAAGAAGAAGAAGATGAAGAAGAAGGCGGAGAAGAAGAAGAAAAAGAAGAAGAAGAAGTGGTAGGAGAAGAAGAAGAAGATGAAGAAGAAGAAGATGAAGAAGAAGGAGAAGAAGAAGGGGAAGAAGAAGAAAAAAAGAGGCAGAAGGAGAAGAAGAAGAACTAAAAGGAGTAGAAGAAAAAGAAGAAGTTAAAGAAGAAGAATAAGAAGGATAAGAAATAGAAGTAGTAGTAGTAGAAGAAGAAGAAGATGATGATGATGATGATCATGAAAAAGAGGAAGAAAATAATGTTGTAGAAGAACAGGAGAATAAGAAGAAGAGAAAGAAGAAGAAGAAGAAAAAGAAGAAGAAGAATAGAAGAAGTAGACAAGGAAGGAGATGAAGATGAGGTAGAAGGAGATGAAGAAGAAGAAGAAGAAGAAGAAGAAGAGGTAGTAGGAGGAGGAGGAGGAGGAGGAGAAGAAGAAGAAGAAAAAGAAGAAGAAGAAGAAGTTAAGGAAGAAGAAGAAGTTAAGGAAGAAGAAGAGGAAGAAGTAGTTGTAGTCAAAGAGAAGAAGAAGAAGAAGAAGAAGAAGAAGAAAAAGAAGAAGAAGAAGAAGAAGATGATGATGATGATAAAGAAGAAGGGGAAGAAGAAGGAGAATTAGATGAAGGAGAAAAAGAAGAAGAATAAGAAGAAGAAGAAGAGGAAGAGGAAGAAGAAGAAGAAGAAGTAGTAGAAGAAGAAGAAGAAGAAGAGGAAGAACAAAAAGAAGAAGTAGAAGAAGAAGAAGAAGAAGAAGAAGAAGAAGAAGAAGAAGAAGAAGAGGAAGAAGTAGAAGAATAAGAATAGGAAGAAGAAGAATAGGAAGAAGAAGAAGAAAAAGAAGAAAAAGAAGAGAAAGGAGAAGAAGAAGAAGAAGAAGAAGAAGAAGATGTAGAAGAGGAAGAATAAAAAGTAGGTGAAGAGGAATTATAAGATGATTATGATGATAAAGAACAGGAAGATAAAGAAGGAGAAAAAGAAGGAGAAGTGGAAGAAGAAGACGAAGAAGAAGAAGAAGAAGAAGAAGGAGAGGAAGAAGCAGTGGAACAAGAAGAAGAAGAAGAAGAAGGAGAAGCCGAGCAGGAGGATGAAGGAGAAGAAGAAGAGTAAGAAGAAGAAGAGGAATAAGTGAAGGTAGAAGAAGAGGAAGAAGATAAAGAAGAAGAAGAAAAAGGGGAAGAAGGACTATAAGAAGTCGAAGAAGAAGAAGAAAAAGAGGAAAAAGAGGAAGAAAAAGGAGAACCAGAAGTAGAAGTTGAACAAGAAGGAGAAGAAGAAGATGAAGAAGTACAAGAAGTAATGAAGGAGGATGAAGAAGAAGAAGAAGAAGCAGAAGTGGAAGAAGAAGAAGAAGAAGAAAAAGAAGAAGATGACGAAGAAGGAGGAAGAAGAGGAAGAAGAAGAACAAGAAGAACAAGATAAGGAACGAGAAGTAGAAGAGGAAGAAAAAGAAGAAGTAGAAGAAGAGGAAGAAGAGAAAGAAGAAGAAGAAGAAGGAGAAGGGGAAGAAGAAGAGGAAGAAGGAGAAGAAGAAGAAGGAAAAGAAGAGGAGGAAAGAGAAGAAGAAGATGAAGATGAAGAAGATTAAAAATGAGAAGAAGAAGAAGAAGAAGATGAAGCACAAGAAAGAGAAGAAGAAGAAGAAAAGGAAGGCAAGAAGAAGAAGAAGAAATAGAAGAAGGAAATATAGAAAAAAGGAAATAATAATAATAATAATAATAATAATAATAATAATAATAATAATAATAATAATAATAATAAAGTTAAGAAAAATGAGAAGAAGAAGAAGAACAAGAAGAATACGAATCAGAAGAAAAAGGAGAATAAGAAGGAGAAGAAGAAGAACAAGGAGAAGAAGAACAAGTAGAAGAAGAAGAAGTAGAAGAAGAAGAAGAAGAAGTAGAAGAAGAAAAATAAGAATAA
>JAIUJO010001129.1:45000-50000 GCA_023846275.1 Vanilla planifolia
TAAGAAAAAGAAGAAGAAGAAGAAAAAGAAGGAGAAGGAGAAGAAGAAGAAGAAGAAGAAGATGGTGATGATGAAGAAAAGGAAGAAGAAAAAGAAGGAGAACAAGAAGTAGAAGAAGAAGAACAAGGAGGAAAAGAAGTAATAGTAGTAGAAGAATAAGAAAAGGAAAAAGTAGAAGAAGAAGGACAAGAAGAAGAAGATGATGATGAAGACGAAAACGAAGAAGAAGAAGAAAATGTAGAAGAAGAAGCTAAAGGAGAAGAAAATGAACAAGTAGCAGAAGAACAAGAAGAACAAGAAGAAGAAGAAAAAGAAGAAGAAGAATAAGAATAAGAATAAGAATAAGAATAAGAAGAAGAAGATGAAGAAGAAGAAAAAGAAAAAGAAGGTGAAGAAGAGGAAGAAGAAGAAGTAGTGGAGGTACAAGAAGTAGAAGAAGAAGAAGATGATGATGAAATAGACCAAGAATATGAAAAATAAGAATTGGAAGAAGAAATGGAAGAAGAAAATAAAGAAGTTGAAAAAGAAGAAGAAGATGAATAAGAAGAAGAAGAAGAAGGTGATGATGATGGTGATGATGAAGATGATGAAGAAGTAGAGGAAGAAGAGGAAGAAGAAGAAGAAGAAGGAGAAGGAGAAGAAGAAGAGCAAGAAGAAGAAGAAGAAGAGGAGGAGGAGGAAGGAGAAGGAGTTGAAGATGTAGAAGAAGAAGAAGAAGAAGAAGAAGAAAAAGATGAAGAAGAAGAAGAAGAAGAAGGAGAAGAAGAAGAAGAAGAAGAAGTTTAAGAAGAAGAAGAAACAAATAAGAAAATGATGAAGAAAAGGAAGAAAAAAGAATAATAATATTAATAAGAAGAAGAAGATGAAGAAAAATAAGAAGAACAGGAAGAAGAAGAATAAGAATAAGAAGAGAATCAGAATAAGAAGAAGAATATGAAAAAGGAGAAGAACAAAAAGAAGGGGAAGAAGAACAAAAAGCAGGAGTGGAAGAAGAGGAAGGAGAAGGAGATGAAGAAGAAGAAGAAGAATAAGAAGTAAAAGAAGAAGAAGCAGATGAATAGGACCAAAACGAAGAAGAAGAAGAAGAAGAAGAAGAAGAAGAACAAGAAGAAGAATGAGAAGAAGAAGAATGAGAAAAAGAAGAATATTAGGAAGACGGAGAAGAAGAATAAGAATATGATGAAGAAGAAGAATTAGAAGAAGAGATGAAGAAGAAGAAGGAGAAGAGGATGAAGAAGAAGAAGAAGAAGAGGAAGAAGAAGAAGAAGAAGAAGAAGAAGAAGAAGAATTGGAAGAAGAAGAAAAAGAAGAAAAAGAAGAAGGAGAAGAAGATGATGATGAAGAATAAGATGATGAAGAAGAAGAACAAGAAGAAGAAGAAGATAAAGAAGTTTAAGAAGAAGAAGAAGTAGTAGAAGAAGAAGAAGAAGAAAGAAGAAGGAGAAGAAGAAGAAGAAGAAGAGGGAGAAGAAGAAGTAGAGCATGAAGAAGAAGAAAAAGAGGAAGAAGAAGAAGTAGAAGAAGAAGAATAAAAAGAGGAAGAAGAAGAAGTAAAAGAAGAAGAAGAAAAAGAAGAAGAGGAAGAAGAAGAAGAAGAAGACGAAGAAGAAGACGATCAAGAAGTAGTAGAAGACGAAGTAGAAGATGAAGAAGTAGAAGTAGAAGAGGAAGAAGAAGAAGAAGAAGAAGAAGAAGAAGAGGAACACGAATAAGAAAAAGAAAAAGAAGAAGAAAACAAAGAAGAGGAAGGGGAAGATGAAGAAGAAGAAGGAGAAGAAGAAGAAGAGGATGAAGAAGAATAGGAAGAGGAAGAAGAAGAGGAAGGATAAGAAGAAGAAGAAGAAGAAGAGGGAGAAGAAGAAGGTGGCAGAGGCAGCGCAGAGGAGGAAGAAGAAGAAGAAGAAGAAGAAGCAGAAGAAGAAGAAGAGGAAGTAGGGGAAGAAGAAGAAGAAGAAGAAAAGGAAAAAGAAGAGAAAGAGGAGGAAGAAGAAGAAGAGGAAAAGAAGAAGAAGAGGAAGAAGAAGAAGACGAAGAAGTTGATGAACAAGAAGCAGAAGAAAGAAGAAATAGAAGGAGAAGAAGAACAACAATAAATTGAAGGAGAAGAAGAAGATGAAGACGAAGAATAAATAGAAAAAGAAGAAGTAATAGAATAATAAAATGAAGAAGAAGAGGAAGAAGAAGAAAAAGAACAAGAATAAGAAAAAGAGGGAGAAGAAAATGAAGAAGAAGAAGTAGAAGAAGAAGAAGAAGATGACGATGATGATGAAGAAAAGGATGATGAAAAAGAAGAAGATCAAGAAAATAAAGAAGAAGAACAAGAAGTAGAAGTTGAAGAACAAGGAGGAAAAGAAGTAGTAGTCGTGGATGATGAAAAAGAACAAGAAGAAGAAAAAGAAGAAGGACAAGAAGAAGAAGAAGAAGAAGAAGAAGAAGAAGAAGTAGAAGAAGAAGATGCAGAAGGAGAAGAAACAGAATAGGAAGTAGAAGTAGATCAATTAGAAGAAGAAGAAGAAGAAGAAAAAGAAGAAGAAGAGAAGAAGAAGGGGAGGAAGAGGAAGAAGAAGAAGAAGAAGAAGTGGAGGTAGAAAAATAAGAAGAATAAGAAGAAGATCAAGAAGAAGATGAAGTAGATGAAAATTATGAAAAACAAGAAGAGGAAGAAGAAGAAGAAGAGGTAGAAGAAAATAAAGAAGTAGGAAAACATAAAGAAAAAAATGAAGAAGAAAAAGAAATAGTAGTAGTAGAATAAGAAGAAGAAGAAGCAGAAGAAGAAGAAGAAGAAGAAGAAGAAGAAGAAGTTAAAGAAGAAGATGATGAAGAAGAAGAAGAAGAAGATAAAGAAGAAGAGGAAGAAGAGGTGGAGGAAGAAGTAGATGAAGAGGAAGTAGAAGATGGAAATAAAGATGCAGAAGAAGAAGAACAAGAGAACAAAGAAGAAGAAGCAGAAGAGCAACAACAACAACAACAACAAGAAGATGATTTAAAAAGAATTGAGAAGAGGAGGAAGAAGAAGAAGAAGAAGAAGAAGAAGAAGAAAAAGAAGAGGAAGAACAAAAAGAAGGATAAGAAGATGAAGAAGAAGAAGGATAAGAAGAAGGAGACAGTGGAAGAGTAGAAGAATTAGAAGAAGAAGAATTAGAAGAGGAGGAAGTGGTAGAAGAAGAAGAAGAGAATGAGGAAGAAGAAGTAGAAGAATTAGAAGAAGTTAAAAAGAAGAAGATGAAGTGGAAGAAAATGAAGAAGAAGAAGAAGTTGAAGAAGAAAGAAGAAGAAGAAGAAGAAGAAGTAGAGGAGGAAGAATAAGAAGGAGAAGGAGACGATGAAGAAGAAAAAGAAGAAAAAGAAGAACAAAAAGAAGAAGAAGAAGATGAAAAGAAGAAGAGGAGGACGAAGAAGAAGAAGAAGAAGAAGAAGAAGTCGAAGGGGAAGAAGAAGAAGAAGAAGAGGAACAAAAAGATGTAGAAGAAAAAGAAGAGGAACAAAACGATGAAGAAGAAGAAGAAGATGATGACGTTGATGTTGATTGTGAAGAAGAAGAAGAAGAAGAAAATGAAGAAGAAGAATATGAAGAAGAAGAACAAGGAGGAAAAGAAGTAGTAGTACAAAATGATGAAGAGGTAGAAGAAGAATATGCAGAAGAAGAAGAAGAAAAAGAAAAAGATGGAGAAGAACAAGATGAAGAAGAAGGAGGCGAAGAAGAAGAAGAGGAAGAAGAAGAAAAAGAAAATGATGATGAATGATGACGATGAAGAATAAGATGAAGAATATGAAGAACAAGAAGAAGAATAAGTAGATGAAGAAGAAGAAGAAGAAGAAGAGGAAGAAGAAGAACTAAAAGGAAGAAGAAGAAGAAGAAGAAGAAAGAGAAGAACAAGAACATGAAATAGAAGAAAAGAAGAAGAAGAAGAAGAAGAAGAAGCAAAAGAAGAAGAAGAACAAGGGCAAGAAGAGAAAGAAGAAGAAGAAGAAGAAGAGGAGGAGGTAGAAGAAGAAGAAGAAATAGAAGAAGGAGAAGAAGATGAGGTAGATGAAGAATATCAGTAATAATGATAATAATAAGAACAAGAAGTAGAAGAAGAAAAAGAAGATGATGAAGAAGAAGAAGAAAAAGAAAAAAGTAGTAGTAGTAGAAGAAGAAGATGATGATGATGATGAAGAAGAAGTAGAAGAAGTAATAGAAGAAGAAGAAGGAGAAGAACAAGAAGAAGGAGAAGAAGTAGAAGAAGAGGAGGCAAAAGAAGAAAAGGGTGAAGATGAAGAAGAATAAAATTGAGAAGAAGAATAAGATGAAGAAGAAACAGAAGAAGAATAAGATGAAGAAGAAGAAGAAGAAGAAGAAGAGGAGGAGGAAAAAGAAGAAGAAGAAGCAAAAAAAGAAAAAGTTGAAGATGAAGAAGAATAAAATTGAGAAGAAGAATAAGTTGAAGAAGAACAAGAAGAAGAAGAAGAGGAGGAGGAAAAAGAAGTAGAAGAATAAGATGACGAAGAAGAAGAGGGAGAAGAAGAAGGAGGAGGAGAAGAAGAAGAGGGTGGAGAAGAAGAAGCAAAAGGAGGAGAAGAAGAAGAAGGAGAAGAAGAAGAAGAGGTAGGGCAAGAAGAAGAAAAAGAAAGAGGTAGAAGGAGAAGAAGAAGAAGAACTAGGAGTAAAAGAAGAAGTTAAAAAAGAAGAAGAAGAAGAAGTAGAAGAAATAGAAGTATTAGTAGAAGAAGAGGAAGAAGAAGAAGAAGAAGATGATGATGATGATGATGATGAGGAAGAAGATAATGTTGTAGAAGAGGAGACGAAGAAGAAGAAGAGGAAGAAGCAGAAGAAGAAGAAGAAGAAGAAGAAGAAGAAGAAGAACAGAAGAAGCAGACAAGGAAGGAGATGAAGAAGAGACAGAAGGAGAAGAAGAAGAAGAATAAGAACAAGAACAAGAAGAAGAGGCAGAAGGAGGAGGAGGAGAAGAAGAAGAAGAAGAAGAAGAAGAAAAAGAACAAAAAGAAGATGATGATGA
>JAIUJO010001129.1:52500-55000 GCA_023846275.1 Vanilla planifolia
GATGAAGAAGAAGAAGAAGAGGAATGAAAAGATTATAAAGAAGTAGAAGAAGAAAAAGATAATGATGATGATGATGTTGATTGTGAAGAAGAAGAAGAAGAAGAAGAAGAAGAAAATGAAGAAGAACAATATAAAGAAGAAGAACAAGGAGGAGAGGAAGTAGTAGCAGTACAAAATGAAGAAGAGCAAGAAGAAGAATATGAAGAAGAAGAAGATGATGATGATGTTGAATAAGTAGATGAAGAAGAAGAGGTAGAAGAAGAGGAAGAAGAAAAAGAAGAAGAAGAACAAGAAGGAGACGAATAAGGACATGAAATAGAAGAAGAAGAAGAGAAAAAGAAGAAGAAGCAAAAGAAGAAGAAGAAGAAGGGAAAGAAGAGAAAGATAAAGAAGAAGAGAGGAGGAGGTAGAAGAAGAAGAAGAAGAAAAAGATGAAGGAGAGGAAGATGAGGTAGATGAAGAATATGAAAAATAATAATAATAATAAGAAGAAGAACAAGAAGTAGAAGAAGAAAAAGTAGATGAAGAAGAAGGAGAAGAAGAAGAAGAAAAAGTAGTAGTGGAAGAAGAAGAAGAAGAAGATGATGAAGAAGAAAAAATAGACTATGTAGAAGAAGAAGAAGAAGAAGAAGAAGAAGAATTAGAAGAAGAAGGAGAGGAATAAGAAGAAGTAGTAGAAGAGGAAGAATAAGAAGTAGGAGAACAAGAAGGAGAATAAGAAGAAGGAGAGGATGAAGAAGAAGAAGAAGAACGAGAAGAAGAAAAAGAAGTAGAAGTAGAAGAAGTTGAAGAAGAGGAAGAAAAAGAAGAAAAAGGTGAAGATGAAGAATAAAATTGAGAAGAAGAACAAGAACAAGAAGAAGAGGTGGAGGAAGAGAAAGAAGCAGAATAAGAAGAAGAGGACAAAGGGGAGAAGAAGAAGAAGAAGAAGGAGAAGAAGAAGAAGAAGAAGAAGAAGAAGGTGAAGAAGAAGAAGAAGGAGAAGAAGAAGAAGAAGGAGAAGAAGAAGAAGAAGAAGAGATAGGGGAAGAAGAAGAAGAAGAAGAAGAAGAAGAAGACAAAGAAGAAGGAGAAGAAGAAGAAAAAGAAGAGGTAGAAGGAGAAGAAGAAGAACAAAGAGTACAAGAAGAAGAAAAAGATGTTTAAGAAAAAGAAGTATAGAAGAAGAAGAAGAAGAAGAAGAAGAAGGAGAAGATGATGATGATGATGATCATGATGATGAAGAGGAAGAAGAAGATGTTGTAGAAGAAGAGAAGAAGAAGAAGAAAAGGAAGAAGAAGAAGAAGAAGAAGAAGAAGAAAAAGAAAATAAGTAGACAAGGAAGGAGATGAAGAAGAGACAGAAGGAGAATAGAAGAAGAAGAAGAACAAGAAGAAGAGGTAGAAGGAGGTGGAGAAGAAGAGGAACAAGGAGATGAAGAGGAAGAAGAAGAAGAAGAAGAAGAGGAACAAGGAGATGAAGAGGAAGAAGAAGATGAAGAAGAAGAAGAGGAAGAAGAAGAAGGTGATGATGATGATGAAGAAGAAGAAGAAAGAAGAAGGAGAAGAAGATGAAGAAAAAAAACAAGAAGAGGAATAATAAGCAGAGGGGGATGAAAAAGAAGAAGAAGAAGGAGAAGATAATGGTGAAAAAGATGAAGAAGAGCAAGAAGAGAAAGAAGAAGAAGAAGGAGAAGGAGAAGATGAAAAGGAAGAAGAAGATCAAGAATAAGAAGAAGAACAAGAAGAAGAAGAATAAGAAAAAGAAGAAAAGAAGAGAATGAAGAAGAGGAAGAAGAAGAAGAAGATGAAGAGGAGCAAAAAGAAGAAGAAGAAGAAGAAGAAGAAGAAGAAAAAGACAAAAGAAGAAGAAGAAGATGAAGGACAAGAAGTAGAAGAAGAAGAAGAAGGACAAGGAGAAGAAGTAGTAGTAGAAGAAGAAGAAGCAGAAGAAGAAGAAGAAGAAGAAAAAGAAGAAGAAAATGAAGAAAAAAAGAAAAAAAAGAATAGCAATAATAATAATTATAATAAGATGGAGAAAAATGGTAAGAAGAAGAAGAAGAAGAAGAAGAGGAAGAAGAAAAAGAAAAAGACAAAGAAGAAGATGATGATGAAGCAGTAGAAGACGAATTAGAAGATGAAGATGTAGAAGTACAAGAAGAAGAAGAAGACGAAGATGTTGATGAAGAAGAAGAAGCAAAAGAAGCAGAGGAACAAGTAGAAGAAGAAAGAAGAAGAGGAAGAAGAAGAAGTAGAAGTAGAAGAAGAAGAGGAAGAAGAACAAGAAAAAGAAGAAGACAAAGAAGAAGATAAAGAAGAAGAAGAGGAAGACAAAGAAGAAGAAGTAGGACAATAAGAAGAAGAAGAAGAAGAAGAAAAAGAACAAGAAGACAAAGAAGAATAAGGGGAGGAAGAAGAAGAGGAAGGAGGAGAAGAATAAGATGAAGAAGAACAAGGAGAAGAAGAAGAAGGTGATGGAAAAAGAGCAGAAGAAGAAGAAAAAGAAGAAGCAGAAGAAGAGG
>JAIUJO010001129.1:57500-62500 GCA_023846275.1 Vanilla planifolia
GGTGAAGAAGAAGAAGAAGAAGAAGTAGAAGAAGAAGTAGAAGAAGAAGAATAAGAAGAAGAAGATTTAGGAGGAGAACAAGAAGGAGGGGAAGAAGAAGAAGAAGAGGTAGGAGATGAAGAAGAGGAAGAAAAGGTAGAAGGAGAAGAATAAGCAGAAGAAGAGGAAGACGAAGAAGAGGAAGAAGTAGTAAAAGAAGAAGAAGAAGAAGAAGAAGAAGAAGGGGAAGAAGAACAAGAAGAAGAAGAAGAGGAAGAAGAAAAAGAAGAAAAAGATGAAGAATAGGAAGAAGAAGAAGAAGAAGAAGATGAAAAAGAAAGGGAAGATGAAGAATAATAAGAAAAAGATGGAGAATAATAATAACAATAATAATAAAAATAACAATAATAATAATGATAATAATAATAATAATTTGGTGACGATGATGATTATGAAGTAGAAGATGAAGAAGTAGTAGAAGAAGAAGAAGAAGATGAAAAAGAAGAAAAATGAGGAGAAGAAGTATAAGTAGAAGAAAAAGATATAGAAGAAGAAGAAGAAGAAGAAAAAGAAAAACGAGGTGAAGAAGAAGGATGAAGAAGAAGAAGACAAAGAAGAAGACGAAGAAGAAGATTAAGAAGAAGAAGAAGAAAAAGAAGATGAAAGAGGAGGAAGAAGGGGAAGGCATAGAAGAAGAAGAAAAGGTGAAGAAGAATTATGATAAAGAAGAACAAGAAGATCATGAAGAAGAAGAGATAGATGGGGAAGAAGAAAAAGAAGAAGAAAAAGAAGGAGAAGTAGAAGAAGTAGAAGAAGAAGAAGAAGAAGAAGAAGAAGAATAAGAAGAAGAAGAAGAATAAGAGGAGATGAAGAAGAGGAAGACAAAGATAAGGAAGAAGAAGAAGGGAAGGAGGAGGAGGAGGAGGAAGAAGAAGAAGAAGAAGAAGAAGGAGAAGAAGAAGTAGAAGGAGAAGAAGGAGAAGGAAAAGAAGAAGGAGAAAAAGTAGGAGATGAAGAAGTAGAAGTATAAGAAGATGAAGAACAAGAACAAGAGCAAGCTGGAAAAGAAGACGAAGATAAAGAAGAAGCAGAAAATGAAGATGACGAGGAAAAAGTAGAAGATGAAGAAGAGGAAGAAGTAAAAGCAGGTGTAAAAGTAGTAGAATTAGAAGAAGTAGAATAAGAAGAAGAAAAAAATGGAGAAGACAAAACTAAAAAAGAAGAATAAGATAGAAAAAGAAGAGGAAGACAAAGAAGAAGAAGACAAAGAAGAAGAAGACAAAGAAGAAGAAGAAGAAGAAGAAGAAGAAGAAGATGTAGAAGATGAAGAAGACAAAGAAGGAGAAGGAGGAGGAGAAGAAGGAGAAGAAGAAGAAAAAAGAAAAAAAGAAAAATAAGGAGAAGAATAGGAAGGAGGAGATAAAGAAGAAGAAGAAGTTGAAGAAAACGAAGCAGAAGAAGAAGAAGAAGAAGAAAAAGAGGAAGTAGAAAAGACAAAGAAGAAGAAGAGGAAGACATAGAAGATGAGGACAAAGAAGAAGAAGAAGAAGAAGAAAAAGAAGACAAAGAAGAAGACAACGAAGAAGAAGAAGAAGGAGAAGAAGGAGAAGATGAAGTAGAAGAACATGAAGAAGAAGGAGAAGAAGAAGAAGAAAAGGAAGAAGAAGAAAAAGAAGAAGAAGAAGAAGAAGAAGACGAAGAAGAGGAAGAAGAGGAAGATGAAGAAGCAAACGAAGAAGAAGAAGAACAAGACGAAGAAGAAGAAGAAGAAAAAGAAGAGGGAGATGAAAAAGAAGTAGAAGAAGAATAAGAAAAAGAACATGAAGCCAAAGAAGAAGAAGAAGAAGAAGGAGGAGGAGGAGGAGGAGGAGGACAAGAACAAGAAGGAGGTGAAGAAGAAGAAGAAGATGGAGAAGAAGAAGAAGAAGAAGAAGAAGAGGAAGAAGAAGTAGAAGAAAAAGAAGAAGATGAAGAAGTCAAAGAACAAGATGAAGAAGAAGAAGAAGACGAAGGAAAAGAAGAAGAAGAAGAAGAAGAAGAACGAGAAGAAGAAGAGGAAGAAGAAGGAGAAGATGAAAAAAAAGAAGAAGATTAATAAGAGGAACAAGAAGAAGAAGAAGAAAAGGAAGAATAAAAAGAGGAAGATAATGTCGAAGAAGAAGAAGTTGGGGAACAGGAAGAAGAAGAAGAAGAGGAAGAGGAAGAAGAGGGAGAAGTAAGAGAAAGAGAAGAAGAAGAAGAAAATTAAGGAGGACGAGGAGAAGAAGAAGAAGAAGAAGAAGAAGAAGAAGAAGAAGGAGGAGAAGGGGAAGAAGAAGAAGAAGAGGAAGAGGAAGAAGAAGAAGGAGGAGGAGGAGAAGGGGAAGAAGAAGAAGAAGAAGAAGAAGAAGAATATGAAGAAGGAGAAAAAGAATAAGAGGTGAAGAAGAAAAAGTTGAAGAAGAAGAAGTAGAAGAGGAAGAAAAACAAGAAGAAGAAGATGATGATGAAGAGAAGAAGAAGAAGAAGAAGAACAAAAAGAAGAAAAGAAGAAGAAGAAGAAGAAGAAGACAAAGAAGAAGAAGAAGAAGAAGAGGAATAACTGGAATCAAAAGAAATAGAAGAACAAGAAGAAGAATATGAAGAAAACGAAGAAGAAGAGAAAGTAGAACGAGAAGAAGAAGAAGAAGATGATGAAGTAAAAGAAGATGAGGAAGAAGATGGCAAAGAAGAAGAAGAAGAAGAAGAAGAAAAAGAAGATGAAGAAGAAGTAGAGGAAGAAGAATAAGAAGAAGAAGAACAAGAAGAATAGGCAAGAAGAAGAATTAGAAGAACAAGAAGAACACGATGAAGAAGAAGATGAAAAAGATGAATAACAAGAAGTCAATGAAGAAGAAAAAAAAGAAGACAATGAAAAAGAAGAAGATGAAGAAGAAGGAGAAGTTTGAGAAGAAGAAGAAGAAGAAGAAGAAGAAGAACGAGAAGAAGAAGAAAAGGAAGTAGAAGAAAAGATGACGAAGAAGAAGAAGAGAAGGAAGACGAAGGAGAAGAAGAAGAAGAAGAAGAAGAAGAAGAAGAAGAAGAAGGAGAAGAAGAAGGAGATGAACAAGAAGAAGAAGAAGAAGTAGAAGAAGGAAAAGAAGAAGAAGAAGAAGAAGAAGAAGAAGAAGAAGAAAAAGAACAAGAAGAAAAGGAAAAGAAAAGAATTAGAAGGCAAAGAAGAAGATGGAGAGGAAGAAGGAAAAGAAGAAGGAGGAGAAGAAGGAGAAGAACACGAAGAAGAAGTAGAAGAATAAGAAGAAGAAGAAGAAGAAGTAGAAGAATTACAAGAAGAAGGAGAAGAAGACGTAAAAGTTGAAGAAGAAGAAGAAGAAGAAAAAACAGAAGAAGACGATGAAGGCAAAAAAGCATAAAAAGAAGAAGATTGAGAAGAAGAAGAAAAAAAGAAAAAGAAGTAGAAGGTGAAGAAGAAGAAGAAGCAGAAGAGGAAGAAGAGGAAGAAGAAGAATAAGATAATCAAGAAACGAAGAAGAAGAAGAAGTAAAAGAAGAAGTAGAAGAAGAAGGAGGAGGAGGAGGAGGTGGAGGAGGAGGAGAAGAAGAAGAAGAAGAAGAAGCAAAAAAAGAACAAAAAGAGGGAGCAGAAGGAGGAGGAGGACAAGAAGAAGAAGAAGAAGTAGGGGAGGAAGAAGAAGAAGATGACAAAGAAGAATAAGATGATGAAAAAGAAGAAGAAAAAAAGAAGATAAATAGGAACTAGAAGAAGAAAGAGTTGACAAAGACAAAGTAGAAGAATAAGTAGAAAAAGAAGAAGAAGAAGAAGAAGAAGGAGATGAAGAAGAAGAAGTAGATGAAAAAATGAAGTAAAAGATGAAGAAGAAGAAGAAGAAGGTGAAGAAGGAGAAGTAGGAAAAGAAGAAGACGAAGGAGAAGAAGAAGAAGAAGAAGCAGAAGAAGAAGAAGAAGAAGATGAAGATGATGATGGCGATTACGAAGAAGAAGAAGAAGAAAAAGGAGGAGAAGAAGAAGATGAAGAAGATAGAGAAGAAGAAGTAGAAGAAGAAGAGGAAGAAGAAGAGGAAGAAGAAGATGACGAAGAAGAAGGTGAAGAAAAAGAACACGAAGAAGAACAAGAAGAAGAAGAAAAGAAGAAGAAGAGGGAAAGAAGAAGAAGGAGAACAAGAAGAGAAATAACACAAAGAAAAAGTAGAGGAAGAAGAAGAACAAGAAAAAGAATAAGAAGAAGAAAAAGAAGACAAAGATTAAGAAGGAGAAGATGAAGAAGAATAAGAAAAAGAAGAAGAAAAAGGAGGAGATGAAGAAGAAGATGTAGAAGAAAGTGAAGAAAAAGAAGAAGAAGACAAAGAAGAAGTAGAAGAACAAGTAGAAGTAGTAGTAGTAGAAGAAGAAGAAGAAGAAGAAGACGAAGTAGAAGAAGAATAAGAAGAAGTAGGAGAAGACAAAGAAGAAGAAGAAGAAGAGGAATAAGTGGAATCAGAAGAATTAGAAGAAAAAGAAGAAGATGAAGAAAATGAAGAAGAAGGGAAGGAAGAACGAGAAGAAGGAGAAGAAGAAGATGTAGAAGAAGATGAGGAAGAAGAAGACAAAGAAGAAGAAGAAGAAGAAGAAGAAGAAGAAGAAATAGTAGTAGAAGTAGAAGTAGAAGAAGAAGAAGAAGAAGAAGAATAAGACGATGAGGAAGAAGAAGATGAGATGAAGAAGATGGAAAAGAAGAAGAGGAAGAAGAATAAGAAGAAGAAGAAGGAGAAGAAGAAGAAGAAGAAGAAGAAGAAGAAGGGGAAGAAGAAGAAAAAGTAGAAGAAGATGATGATGATGAAGAAGAATAAGAAGAAGAAGAAAAACTAGAAGTAGAAGAAGAAGAAGAATAAAAATTAGAAGAAGGAGAAGAAGGACAATTAGAAGGAGAAGAAGAAGAAAATGAAGAAGATGAAGAAGAAGAAGATGATGATGATGATGATGAAGAAAAAAAGACAAAGAAGAAGTGGAAGAAGAAGAAGAAGAACAAGAAAGAGAAGAAGAAAA
>JAIUJO010001070.1:0-10000 GCA_023846275.1 Vanilla planifolia
TCTCCTAGTGAAATTCACACAATTTATGAATTTGCATATGACATTTGAGGTGCCAAAAAAACTTGAAGTAACTTATGAGTGCACCTCATAAGTGAAAGAGACAAAGGTCAACTTTCTTACCCATGACTATGAGCTTTTTAGAAAGAATCTCGAAGAGGGTATTAAAAGTATGTTTTTAAGATTTAATGACATTATAAAAGGCTTAGTAGATCTTGAGAGGACATTCTTAAATGGTGACTTAGTAAGGAAAATTTTGAGAATCTTTCCAAAGGAATATGATCCCCTTGCAATGGCTATTAAAGCGGCCAAAGGTATTAACAAACTTTCATTGGATGAACTCCTTGGGGAACTTCTCACTGTCGAAATAGATATAAGGAGACTTATAGAGGAGGCTTCTACAAGCAAGCCAAAGCATGAAAGAAAGAAGGAAGAACCCATGGCCTTCAAAGCCACTAAATATTATTCAGATTCCAATTCCACCACTTCCACAAATTTGGAGAATGATGTAAGTTTTCAGGTTAACGGTTTAGCAAAAAATTTGGCAAAAATGTTTCTTAATAGGAAATGGAAGAAGAAGAGCAACAAGGAGAGAAAGAGGCTGCTAACTTGCTTTGAGTGTGGTCAAAGTGGTCATCTTAAACAAAAATGTCCAAAACTCAATGACAAGCATATGGAGGAAAAGAAGGAGAAGGAGAAGAACTTGAAGAAAAAGAAAGCTTTCCAAGCGACATAGAGTGCTTTCAAAGATTCAGATGTTTTAAGCTCAAGAAGAAGAGAAGAGGGGATGATTTGTTTCATGGCAAATGAGGCATCTTCAATATCTTCAAGTGATGATGAAGAAGAAGAAAATGAGGTTAGCTCTTAGACAAGAGATATTCTTGAGTGTAACTATATTGAAGTTATCAATACATTGACTTCTTTAATGAGTGCTCATAAAAAATTAAGAAAGGCTTGCAAAGAAAAAGTTGAATTACTTGATTTTGTTATGAAAGAAGATGAAAAGAAAAGTATAGAAAATCAACATATATCTGATGAAAAGGCTTCCCTTATCATTGAGAATACTTCTTTAAAGCATGATATTTTTGTTTTGAAAGAAAAAATACAATTTTTTGAGCATGCTAGAGTAAGAAGAACTTCACATACTTCTTATGCTTCATATGCTTATTGTTCTTCACATGTCTTCAATTTTGAAAAATCTAAATACATAAGCATGCCTAGGCCATCAAATACTGTTTGTTTTTATTATTGTAAACCTAAACATACTATGAAAGATTGTTTTTATAGAAGAAATTTGAACGCACAAAAAAAATTTTAGATGGATAATTAAGAATGAGAACATGCAAGCTCTATTTAGTGCTAACTAAGGCTTATTTGGGTTTCTAAAGTTAGAACTTAAAAGACTAGAAGAAAATGTCTCCAAAATAATTTTTTGTGCCAAGTTTTGTACTTTGTGGGGTGGAATATATTTTGTTTTAAAAAAAAAAAAAAGAAGTCATCTTAGTTGAAAAAAAAAAAAAAAAAAAAAAAAAAAAAAAATGTCTCCAAAATAATTAGAGACATTCTAGGATAAGTCTAAGATATTTAGAAAACTTAAACTGATGATTTAATTTAGTGGTATGCTTCTAATTTAGATTTTATACCTTATATAGTTAAGACCAAAGTTGAGAAAAGCCATTTATGAATTGCTTAGGAAAGAAAATTTAAACCATAGTTATTTTAATGTTTTCCATAGTAAGTGCACTATTCTTAAGAATGAAAGAAAATTTAGGAAAGTTTGATGAGAAAGCAAGTGTAGGAATCTTTTTAGGGTATCCATCTATTAGAAAAGAATATTGTCTTTAGTCTAGAATCTCATAAGGTAGAGAAAACAATATATGTTGTGTTTGATAAGTCTATCAAACTAGTTAGTGAAAAGCATTTAGAAGATGAAATAAATTAGTAAAGAACTTAGATTTGAATAAGAATGAAGAAATATTAGAAAAATCTAGAAGTAGAAAAAGAAAAAGAAAGAAAGTTACCTAGAGGATGGAAATTTACAACCTCACATCCAAAGGATTTGATCATAAGAGATGTGAACCACGGAGTGAGGACTAGAGCCTTAATTAGAGATATAGATCATAGTGCCTTTGTGTCATTTTTTGAATCGAGTCTATAGAAGAAGCCCTTGGGGATGATTATTGGGTTTAAGCCATGAATGAAGAGTTAGACCAATTTGAAAGAAATCAAATTTGGTAGTTAGTACCAAGACCTAATGATCAACAAGTCATTGGTACTAGATGGGTCTATAAAAATAAATTAAATGAAAATGATGTAATAATTTGAAATATGGATGGACTTGTTACTAAGGGATATAGTCAGATATAAGGTATTGATTTTGAGGATTCATTTGCACCTGTAGTTAGGATAGAAGCAATTAGATTGGTTCTAGCATATTCATGTTATAAGAACTTTAGATTATTTCAAATGGATATAAAAAGTGCTTTATTAAATGCAATAATAGAAGAGGATGTGTTTGTAAACAACCCCTAAGTTTTAAGGATCATGCATAAGATAATTATGTCTATAAGCTTAAGAAAGCTCTTTTTGGCCTTAAGTTAGACCCACATGAATGGTATCATAGGTTAAGTAATTATCTAGTAGAAAGTGGTGGCTTTAGAAAGGGTAAATAAGATACTATATTATTTCTAAAATTATTAAGAGATGATTTATTAATTGTTTAGATTTATGTTGATTATATTATTTTTGGTAGTACAAAAGAAGAAATGTTCAGAGAATTTGGAGATCTTATGTTTAAGGAATTTGAAATGAGCATGATGTGTAAGCTAAACTGTTTCTTAGGATTGCAAATAAGACAACTAAAAGATAGTATTTTTATATCTCAAATAAAATATTTGAAAGAAATGTTTTAAAAATATGGCTTAGAAAATATGAAACTTACGAAAGTTTGCATGAACCAATCTATTCACATAGACTAAGATGAATAAGGGAAATCCACAGACCAAAAACTTTATAGAGGACTTATAAAATCTTTATTATACCTTATAGTTCGTAGGACTGCATTCTTTTCAGTATTGGATTATATGCTAGGTTCGAAGCAAACCCAAAGGAATGTCACTTGAAAGCTGTTAAAGTAACCTTCAAATATTTGAAGGAAACCATGTCTCTAGGATTATAGTATCCTAGAAATGACCTTTTTGTGAACTCATTAGCTATAAAGAGTCAAATTTTGTAGGACCTAGAGTGGATTGGAAGAGCACATTAGGGACATATCAATCCTTAGGATATTGTCTTGTTTCATGGTCATGCAAGAAAAAAAATTGTATAGCCTTGTCAACAATCGAAGCTGAATATGTTGCAACTAGAAGTTGTGTTGCTCAAGTACTATGGTTAACACAACAACTTCAAAACTATAGTTTAGTAGTCACACATATACCTATTAGAATTGATAACACTATTGCATTAGCATTAGCCAAGAATCAAGTTCATCATTCTAAGACTATGCACATGGATGTTAGATATTACTTTATTAGAGACTAAGTGGCCAAAAGATCAGTAGAATTAGAGTATGTTTCCACTAAGCTTCAATTGGCTGACAGTTTTACCAAACTATTACCATTAGAGTAATGTCAAACATTGAGGGAACAGTTAAGAATTTTAGACATTATTTAGGATTCACTACATTTTAATGGTGTCAAAGGAGGAGAATATTAAGGAGTTAAGGGTAGCATCAAGATAGAGGGAGCATGTTAATTCTTAATTTTCTCCTTACAAATTTATTTCTATATTCTATCACATTTTTGTATTTAAAAAAAATATTTATGTCTTGCCATCATCAAAAGTGAGAGACTTTTTCACCCTTGTGTTTGATGAGTCAAGTATAAATGTCAATAAATATCTCATATGAGCTTACTTTAAATGTGTTAATATTCAATTAAGTCAAGCCATGAAATTTAAATGTCTAAAATAGTGGTCTTCAAGGCTCTTGGAGTCATGACATGCTTCAAAAAAATTGAAGACATGCACTTAAATTTTTACCTTGAATTTCTCTTTATTTTCTAGAATTTGATATGCCCTAATTTTGAGATGATGTGGCACACTAGTAGTATTAATATTTGAAAATTTTATAAGTTTAATAATTGTTGAATTTTGATTTTTGGGCCAAGCATTATTGATGAAAAGTATAGACATCGATATTTGATTTTTTTAAAAATTATTTAGGAATTATTTTTCATGAATTTCTTTTCATAACCATTTAGGACACTTTTAAAACTATCATATAAAATAATTTTGGTACACTTATATTTAAAATTTTGGAACAAGAATTCTCACAAAATAATATAAAACCACTTTAGTCTCGGGATTTTTCACTGTAGCATTGGGTGGGTCGACCTAACCCGACAGCTGGCCCTTTCAGTCTTTAAGAATTTAAAAAAAAATAAAAAAAAATTGTTCGAAAGACCTAAAGGGGTGAGCGACGGCCGAAGGGGAAGGAAGAAGGCTAGAGGGAAAGCTGAGTCGGAATCCTTATAGAGAGCAATAGCAATGTACTTTGGTGCGATCGGGCAGCTAAGGTTATTGAAGGCAGAAGTGCATGCACGATCTAACGGATTAGGTTAATCATGGTAAAATGTTGCAAGTAAACAATAAAATAAAAAGAAAGAGCTTTGAACTCGAGGGAGATTTGCAAGACGATGCAGAACCACTGCAATAAATTTTTAATTCAAATAATTTCTAGACACATTATACTAGTACATGAAGGACAGCCTATGCATAATCTAATGGCCTAGATTGAGGCTGCATAGATCCAACAGCCATGATTTATTTCCAACAGTAAAATCGAGATTTAATCAGAAACATCCACTTTAAGATCAAAATCGAACTGTGACTACTATGTGTCTATTACCCAAATGACTAGCTCATTTTAGAGTTATTGGGAGTTGATTTGAGCTTTATAAATAGGGAAGGATGAAGAATTCCAAAAGATTACCATTGCTAAATTCTCAAATCTTTCAAACCATAATTTTGAGCTATTTCAAGTGTATATAGTAATTCCAAACTCACAAAGTAAAAGTTGCAAGAAGGAACTTGAAATTGAATGTTTTCCTTCAAATATTTTCAATTTTTATTCCTCCCACTTTTTCGTGTTTCTTTAAAATTTTTATTGTATTGAGTGAGCCTCATAGTTGTTTTAAATTATCTTAAGTTTATACAATTTCAGCAATTTTTGTATTTGTTTCCTTTTGGTAAGGGCATGCCGACAATTATGCAAAAGCCCAAGGTTTTACTTCAGCCCGAAAAAAAACCAAGTTCATGATTAGCTGCAGGTAAAATCTCAAGTTGATTTGAGGTGCCATACGAAAAACCTTGCTTGTAATTTGGTGATTTTTAGTGGCTTTTTCAGACACTGGTTGGGGGTCGACATATGCTCGATTTTGAGTCAAATCACCTTAAAAATCTTTTGTGTACTATTTTGTTTCTCTTTCATGTTCTTGCTTAAAGAATTTAAGTGTTAATTTAAATAAAAAATTAAAAAAAAATAAAAATTTTATTTACCACAATTCACCCCCCGTCCCCCTCTTGTGGGCTTATTTTAAGCACAAAGAACTTCAACTCTTCTTCTTTTTCTTCTTCTTCTTCATCTTCTTCTTCTTCTTCTTCTTATTCTAATTCTTATTCTTATTCTTATTCTTATTATTCTTCTTCTTTATCATCTTCTTCTCCTTCTTCTTGTTGTTCTTATTTTCTTCTTCTTCTTCTTCTTTTTCTTCTTCTTCTTCTGCTTCTCCTTCTTCTCTTACTTCTTCTACTTCTTCTTCTTCTCATTCTTCTTCTCCTTCATCCTCTTCTAAACCTTCTTCTTCTCCATCTTCTTCCTCTTCTTTTTCTTCTTCATCTACATCTTCGATGTCTTCTTCTTCTTCTTCTTCTTCTTCTTCTTCTTCTTCTTCTTCTTCTTCTATTACTTCTTCTTCTTCTTCTTCTTCTTCTTCTTCTTCTTCTTCTATTTCTTCTTCTTCTTCTTCTTCATTTTCTTCTTCTTCTTCTACTACTACTACTACAACTACTACTACATCTTCTTCTTTCTTTTCTTCTTCTTCTTCATGTTTTTCTCTTTCTTCTTCTTCTTTTTCTTCTTCTTCTTTTTCTCCTTCTTCTTCTTCCTCTTCATCTTCTTCTTCATGTTCTTCTTCTTCTTCTTCTTCTTCTTCCTATTCTTCTTCCTCTTCTTCTTCTAGTTTTTCTTATTCTTCTTCTTCTTCTTCTTCTTCTTATTCTTCTTAATCTTCTTCTTCCTTTTCTTCTTTCTCTTCTTCTTCTTCTTCCACTACTTCATGCTCTTTGTCTTCCTCTTCTTCTTCCTCTTCTTCTTCCTCTTTTTCTTCTGCTTTTTCTTCTTCTTCGCCTTCTTCACCATCTAATTCTTCTTCAATTTCTTCTTCTTCTTCTTGTTCTTTGCCTCATTCATCTTCTACTTCTTCTTCTTCTTCTTAGTCTTCTTGTTCTTCTTCTTCTACAACTTCATCTTCTACTTTCTGTTCTTCTTCTTCGTCATCTTCCTGTTCTTCTAATTCTTCTACATTTTCTTCAACTTCATCTTCTTCTTCCACTACTAATTCTTCTTCTACTTCTTCATATTCTACTTCTTGTTCTTCTTGTTCTTCTTCTTCTTCTTCTTCTTCTTCTTCATTTTATTCTTCATCATCTTCTTTTTCTTTTTTTCTTCTTCATCTTCGTTTACTTCTTACTATTATTATTATTATTATTATTGTTATTCTTCTTCATCTCCTTCTTCTTCTACTTCTTCTTCCTCTTCTTCTTCTTCTTCTTCTGTTCTTCCTTCTTATTATTATTCTTATTCTTCTCTACCTTCTTCTTCTTCTCTTTCTTCTTCTTCTTCTTCTTATTCTCCTTCACCTCCTTCTTCGACTTCTTCTTCTTCTTCTTCTTCTTTATAATATTTTTCTGCTTCTTCACCTTCTTCCTCTTCACCTTTTTCTTCTTCTTCTTCTTCTTCTTCTTCTTCTAAATTTTTCTCTTCTTATTGTTATTCTTATTCTTATTCATCTTCTTCTTCTTCTCCTCCTCCTCTTCCTCCTCCTTCGTCTTCTTCTTCTTTTCCAACTTCTTCTTCTTCGTCTTCTTCTTATTATTATTATTCTTGTTCTTCTTCTATTTATTCTTTTTCTTCTTCTCCTTCTTCTTCTTCTTCTTCTTCATGTTCTACTTTTTCTTCTTCTTCTTCTTCTTCTTCATACTCTTATTCTTTTTCTTCTACTTCTCCTTCTTCTTCTAAATCTTCCACTTCTTCTACTTCTTCTCCTTCTTTTTCTTCTACTACTTCTTCTTCATCTTCCTCTTTTTCTTTATTTTCTTCTTCTTCTTCTTCTTCTTCTTCCTCCTCCTCCTCCTCCTCCTACTCTTCTTCTTACTCTTTTTCTTCCTCTTCTTCTTCTTCTTCATTTTCTTTCTCTTTTTTCTTCTTCTTCCTCTTCTTCTTCTTCTTTTTCTACTTCTTTTTCTTCTTCTTCATTTTATTCTTCATCTTCTTCAACTTCTACTTTTATTTTTTCCTTTATCTTCTTCTTCTTAATCTTCTTCTTCTATAATCATCATGTTTTTCTTCTTCTTCTCAACCTTCTTCTTCTTCTTCTTCCTTTTCTTTTTCTTCTTATTCTTCTTCTCTTGTTCTTCTTCTTCTTCATCATCGTCTTCTTCTTCTTCTTCATCATCATCCTCTTCTTCTTCTTCTTCTCCTCCTCCTTCTTCTTGTATATACTCTTCTTCTATTTCTTGTTCTTCTTCTTCTTATTTTTATAATTCTTATTCTTGTTGTTGTTCTTCTTCTTCTTCTGCTTCTTCTTCTTCTTCTTCTTTTGCTTCTTCTTCTTCTTCTTACTTATTTTTGTTCTTTTTCTTATTCTTCCTCTTCTGCTTCTTCACCATTTTCTTCCCCTTCTTCTTCTTGTTCTTATACTTCTTCTTCTTCTTCTTCTTCTTCATCTTCTTCTTCTTCTCCTCCTTCTTCTTCATCTTATCGTTCTTCTCCTTATTCTTCTTCTTCCTCTTCTTCTTCTTCTTCTTTTTCTTCTTCTTCTTCTTCTTCTTCTTCTTCTTCTTCTTCATTTTACTCTTCGTCTTCTTTTACTTCTTTTATTTTTGCCTTTATCATATTCTTCTTCATCTTCTTCTTCTTTAATCTTCATGTTCTTCTTCTTCTTCTCAACCTTCTTCTTCTTCTTCTTCCTTTTCTTATTTTTCTTATTCTTCTTCTCCTTCTCTTCTTCTTTTTCATCATCTTCTTCTTTTTCTTCAACATCATCTTCTTCTTCTTCTTCTTCTTCTTCTTCTTCTTCTTCTCCTTCTTCTTGTATACACTCTTCTTCTTTTTCTTGTTCTTCTTCTTCTTTTTTTTATTATTCTTGTTCTTGTTGTTGGTTTTGTTGTTCTTCTTCTTCTTCTTCTTCTTCTTCGTACTTATTTTTGTTCTTTTTCTTATTCTTCCTCTTCTACTTCTTCACCATTTTCTTCCCCTTCTTCTTCTTGCTCTTGTTCTTCTTCTTTTTTTTCTTCATCTTCTTCTTCTTCTCCTCTTTCTTCTTCATCTTATCCTTCTTCTCCTTATTCTTCTCTTATGGCTTCTTCTTCTCCTTCTTCCTATCTTACTTCTTCTTTTTCTTCTTCTTCTTCTTCTTCTTCTTCTTCTTCTTCTCCATCATCTTCTTCTTCTTCATCATCTTTTACTTCTTCTTCTTCTCCTCCTTCTTTTTCTTCTTCTTCTTCTTCTTCTTCCCTTCTTCATTTTCCTCTTCTTTTACTTCTTCTTCTTCATGTTTTTCTTCTTCTTCTTTGTCTTCTTCTTCTTCTTCTTCTTCTTCTTCTTCTACTTCTTCATCTTTTTCTTCTTCTACGATTTCTTCTTCTTCTACTACTACTTCTTTTTCCTCCTCTTCTTCTTCCATTTCTTCTTCCTCTTCTACTTCCTCTTCTTCTTCTTCTTCTTATTCTTCTTTTTTTTTTATTCTTCTTCTGCTCCTACTTCTTCATTTTGTTCTTCTTCTTCCTCCTCTTCTTCTTCTGCTTCTTCTTTCACTTCTTCTTCATTTTGTTCTTTTTCTTCTCCTTCTCCTTCTTCTTCCACTACTACTTCTTCTTCTTCTTCTACCTCTTCTCCTTCCTCTTTTTCTTCTTCTCCTTCTTCTACTTCCTCTTCATTTTCTTTTTGCTCTACTCCTTCTTCTTCTTTGCCTTCTTCTTCTTCTTCTTCATCATCTTCTACTTCTTCTTATTCTTCTTCAGCATCTATCTCTTCTTCTACTTCTTCTACCTGTTCTTGTTCATTTTGTTCTTCTTCTTCTCCTTGTTCTGCTCCATTTTATACTTCAACTTCTTCTTCTTCTTCTTCTACATCCTCTTCTTCTTATTCTTCTTCTTCTTCTTCATTTTCATTTTCTTCTTCTTCCTACTCTTCATTTACTTCTTCTTCTTCTTCTTCTTCTTCATAATCTTCTTCTTCTTCTTCTTCTTCTTTTTCTTTTTCTTCTTCATCTTCCTCTTCTACGACCTCTTCTTCTTGTTCTTCTTCTTCTTTTTTTTCATCTTCATTTTCTTCTTATTCTTCTTCTTCTTCGTCTTCTTCTTTTTCTTCTACATTTTCGTCTTCTTCTTCTTCTTCTTGTTCTTCCATATCATCTTGCTCTTATTCTTCCTCTTCATCTTCTCTTTCCTCTTTCTCTTCTACTTTCTCTTTTTCTTCTTTTTCTTATTCTTCTTTTCCTTCTCCTTCTTCTTCATTTCGTTCTTCTTCTTCTTCTCTTCTACCTCCTCCTCTTCTTCTTCTTCTTCTTTAATTTCTTCTTTTTCTTCTCCTTCATCTTCTTCTTCCAATACTTCTTGCTTTTTGTCTTCCTCTTCTTCTTCCACTTCGTCATCCACCTTTTCTTCCTATTTTTCTTCTCTTCTTCTTCTTCTTCCTATTTATTTTCTTTTTCCTCTACTTTCT
>JAIUJO010001070.1:40000-42500 GCA_023846275.1 Vanilla planifolia
CTTTTTCTTTTCCTGCTACTTCTTCTCCTTCACCTTCTTCTTCTTCTTCTTCATCTTTCTCTTTTTATTGTTATTATTATTATTATTATTATTATTATTATTATTATTATTATTATTATTATTATTATTACTATGATTATTATTATTATTATTATTATTATTACTATGATTATTATTATTATTATTATTATTATTATTAATATTGTTATTATTCTTCGTCTACCTCTTCCTCTTCTTCTTCTTCTTCTCCTCCTCCTCCTTCTTCTTCTTCATCTTCTTCGTCTTCGCTGGCTTCTTTTTCTTCTTCTTCTACTACATCATCTTCTTCTTCTTCTTCTTCATGTTTTTTCTTCCTTTTCTTCTTGTTCTTTTTCTTCTTCTTCTTCTTCTTCAACTTCTACTTCTTCTTCTCCTTTGTCTTCTTCTTCTTCTTCATCATCTACTTTTTCTTTTTCTTTGCAATCATCTTCTACTTCTTTTTCTTCATCTTCCGTCTTCTTCTTTTTCTTCTTCTTTTTCATCATCTTCTTCTTCATCATTTTCTTATTCTTCTTCTTCTTCCACTTCTTCTTCTTCATATTCTTATACTTCTTGTTCATCTTCCTCATCTTCTTCTTCTTCTTCATCATCATCTTCTCCTTCTTCTTCCTCATCTTCTACTTTTTCTTTTTCATCTTCTTTGTCTTCTTCTTCTTCTTCTTCCTCGTCTTCTTCTTCTTCTTCTTCATGTTCCTCATCATCATCATCAACTTCTTCTTCTTCTTCTCCTTCTTCTTCTTCTCCATCGTCTTCTTCTTCTTCATCTTCTTCTACTTCTACTTTTTTTGCTTCTTCTTCTTCTTTTTCTTCTTCTTCTTCTTCTTCTTCTTCTTTTTCTTCTTCTTCTTCTTCTTCATCTTCTTCTTCTTCTCCTTCTTCTTCTTCTTCTTCTTCTTCATCTTCTTCTTCTTCATCTTCTCCTTCTTCTACTTCTTCTTCCACCTCTTCTACTTCTTCATCCACTTCTTCTTCTTCTTCTTCTACTTCTTTTTCTTCTTCTTCTTCTTCTCTTGCTCATCCTCCTCCTCCTCCTCAATCTTCTTCTTCTTCTTTCTTCTTCTTCTCCTCCTTCTTATTCTCCCACTTTCTTCTTCTTTTCCTTTTTGTTCTTCTTCTTCATCTTCTTTTCTTCTTCTTCTTCTTCTTCTTCTTCTTCTTCTTCTTCTACTACTACTACTACTATTACTTCTTCTTCTTCTTTGTCTTCTTGTTCTTCTTCTTCTTCTTTTTCTTCTTCTCCTTCTTCTTCTTCTTCTTCTTCTTCTTCTCTTCTTCTTTTTCTTTTTCTTCTTCTTCAAATTTTTTTTACTTCTTCTTCTTCTTTTTCTTCTACTTGTTCTTCTCCTTCTTCTTCTACTATTTCTCTTTCTTCTCCTTCATCTTTTCTTTCTTTTTCCTCAACATCTACTTCTACTCCCACTTGTTCTTCATTTTCTTATACATCTTCATCTTATTCTTGTTCTTCTACTTGTTCTTTTTTTCTTCTCCTTCTTCTTGTTGTTCTTCTTCTACTTCTACATCTTCTTCTTCTTTATCTTTTTCTACCTCTTCTTCTTCTTCTTCTTCTTCCTCTTCTTCTTCTTGTTCTTCTTCTCCATCTTCTTCTTCTTCTTCTTCTTCTTCTAGCTCTTCTTCTTTTTCTTGTACAACTTCTTCTTCTCTTTCTACTTTTCTTCTTCTTCTTCTTCTTCTTCTTCTTCTTCTTCTTCTTATTCTTCTTCTTCTTCTTCCTTGTGTTCTTCTTCTTGCTCTTCTACCACTTCTTCTTCTTCATCTTCTTCTTCGTCTTCTTATTCTTCTTGTTCTTCTTCTTCTTATCCCTCTTCTACTACTTCTTCTTCTTCTTCATCACCATCTTCCTCTTCTTCTTCTTCATCTTCTTCCTTTTATTCTTCTTCTTCTTATTCTTTTTCTTCCTCTTCTTTTTTTTCTACTTCTTCTACTTATTCTTCTTCTACCTCTTCTTTTTCTTCTTCTTCTTCTTCTTCATCATCATCTTCTTTCTGTTCTTCTTTTTCTTCTTCTTCTTCTTCTACTACTACTTCTTATTATTCTTCTTCTTCTTCCTCAACTTCCTCTTCTTCTTCTAATTTTTAATGTTCTTCTATTTCTTTTCTTCGTCTTCTTCTTCTTCATCTTCTTCTTCTTCTTCTTCTTACATTTCTTCTTCTTCTATGGCTTTTTCTTCTAATTCTTCATCTTCTTTTTCTTCTTCATCATCATATTCTTCTTCTCCTTCTTCCTCTTCATCTTCTTCTTTGTCATCAACATCTTCTTCTTCTTCTTCTTCTTCTTCTTCCCCATCTTCTTCTTCTTCTTATTCTTCATTTTCTTCATCTTCTTCTTCTTCGCCTTCTTCTTCTTCTTCTTCTTCGTCTACTTCATCTTCGTTTTCTTCTTCTTTCACTTCGTCTTCTTCTTCTTCGTAATATTCTTCTTCTTCTACTTCTTATTCTTCTTC
>JAIUJO010001070.1:47500-50000 GCA_023846275.1 Vanilla planifolia
TTCTTCTTCTTCTTCTACTACTACTACTACTACTACTTTTTCTTTCTCTTCTACTTTATCTTCTTCTTCTTCTTCTTCTTCTTCTTCTTCTTCGCTTCTTCATCATCAACGTCAACTTCTTCTTCTTCTTCTTCTTCTTCTTCTTCTTCTTCTTCTTCTTCTTCTTTTTCTCCCTCTTCTACTTCCCCATCTTCTTCTACTTGTACTTCTTCGCCTTCTTGTTCTTCTTGTTCTTCTTTTTCTTCTTCTTCTTCTTCTATTTCTTCTTCTTCTTCTTCTTCTTCTTCTTCTAAATCATCTTCTTCTTCTTCTTTTTCATCATCTTCTTCTTCTTCTTTTTCATCTTCTTCTTCCACTTCTTCTGCTTCTTCTTCTTCCACTTCTTCTGCTTCTTCTTCTTCCACTTCTTCTTCTTCCACTTCTTCTTCTAGTTCTTCTTATTCTCCTCCTCCTCCTTCTTCTTCTCCTACTTTTTCTTCTTCTTCTTCATCTTCTTCTACTTCTTCTTTTTCTTCTTGTTTTTCTTTTTCTTCTTCTTCTTCTTCTTCTTTTTCTTCTTCTTCTTCTTTTTCTTCTTCTTCTTCTTCTTCTTCTTCTTTTTCTTCTTCTTCTTCTTATTCTTATTTTTATTCTTCTTCTTCTACTTCTTTTCCATCTTCTTTGTCTTCTATTTGTTCTTCTTTGTCATTTTCTTCATCTCCCTCTTCTTCTTCCTCGTATACATCATCTTTTTCTTCTGTTCTTCTACGTCTTCTTCTTTTTCTTCTCCTCCTTCTTCTTCTTCTTTTCTTCTTCTTCTTCTTCTTCATCGTCTTCTACTTCTTCTTCTGCTTCTTCTTCTACTTTTCTTCTTCTTCTTCTACTTCTTCTCCATCTTCCTCTTCTTCTTCTTCATCTTCATCTTCTTCTTCCTCTTCTTCTTCATCATCATCTTCTTCTTCTTCTTCGTCTTCTTCTTCTTCTTCTTCATCTTCTTCTCCTTCCTCCTCTTCTTATTCTTCTTCTCCCACTTCTACTTCTTCATCCTCATATTCTTCTTCTTCTTCTTCTTCTTCATCACCATCTTCTTCTTCTTCTTCTTCTTCTTCGTCTTCTTCCTTTTATTCTTCTTCTTCTTCTTCTTCTTTCTCTTCAGCTTCTACTTCTTACACTTATTATTTCTCTTATTATTATTATTGTTATTATTATTATTAATATTATTATTAATATTATTATTGTTATTATTATTATTATTCTTCCACTTCTTCTTCTTCTACTGCTTATTCTTCTTCTTCTTCTTCTTCTTCTTCTTCTGCATCTTCTTCATCTTTTAAACAATCATCTTCAATTTCTTCTTCTTCTTATTCATTTTCTCCTTCTTCTACTTCTTCTTCATCATCATCATCATCATCAACTTCTTCTTTTTCTTCTTCTTCTTCTTCTTCTTCTTCTTCTTGCTCTTCTTCATCATCATCATCATCTTCTTCTTCCTCTTCTTCATCGTCTTCTCCTTCCTCTTCTTCTCGTTCTTCTTCTTCTTCCTTATCTTCTTCTTCTTCTTCATCATCTTCTCCTTCTTCTTCTTCTTTTTCTTCTTCTTCTTTATCTTTTTTTTCTTCTCCTTCTTCATCTTCTTTTTCTTCTTCTTCTTTCTCTTCCTCTTCCTCTTCTTCTTCTTCTTCTAATTGTTCTTCTTCTTGTTGTTCTTCTATCTCTCATTATTATTATTATTATTGTTATTATTCTTCTTCTGCCTCTTCCTCTTCTTCTTCTTCTTCGTCTCCTTCTTCTTCTTCTTTTTCTTCTTCTTCTTTGTCTTCTTCGTTTTCCTCTTCTTCTACTACTTCATGTTCTTCTTCTGCTTCTTCATGTTCTTCTTCTTTTTCTTGTTCTTCTATTTATTTTTCTTCTTCTCTTTCTCCTACTTCTTCTTCTTTGTCTTCTTCTTCTTCTTCTTCTTCTTCTTCTTCTCCTTCTTATTTTACTACTTTTTCTTCTCCTTTGTCTTTTCTTTCTTTTTCTTCATCCTCTACTTCTTCTCTCTGTTGTTCTCCTTTTTCTTATACATCTTCATCTTCTTCTAGTTATTCCACTTCTTCTTTTTCTCTTCTCCTTCTTCTTCTTCTTCATGTTCTTCATCTTCTTCTACTTGTTCTTCTTCTTTTTCTTCTTCTACCCCTTCTTCTTCTTCTTCTACGTCTTCTCCTTCTTCTTCTTCTTCTTCTTCTTCTTCCTCTTCTTCTTCTTCATCTTCTTCTTCTTCTTCTTCTTCTTCTTCTAGCTCTTCTTCTTTTTCTTCTACAACTTCTTCTTCATCTTCTACTTTTCTTCTTGTTCTTATTCTTCCTCTTCTTGTTCTTCATGTTCTTCTTCTTGTTCTTCTGCCTCTTCTTCTTTTTCATCTTCTTATTCATCTTCTTCTTTTTCTTCTTGTCCCTCTTCTACTTCTCCATCTTCTTTTTCGTCTTCTTCCTCTTCTTCTTCTTCATGGCCATCATCCTCTTCAACTTCTTCGTCTTAT
>JAIUJO010001070.1:60000-62500 GCA_023846275.1 Vanilla planifolia
CTCCTCTTTTTCTTCTTTTTTCTCTTTTTCTATGTCTCCTTCTTCCACTTCCTCTTATTCTTATTATTCTTCTTCGTTTTCTTTTCTTCTTCTTCTTCTTATTTTTCTTCTGCTTCTACTTATTTTCCATATTCTTCCTCTTCTTCTTCTTCCTCCTCTTCTTATTTTTATTATTATTATTTTTGCTTCTTCTTCTTCTTCTTCTCCTTCTTCTCTCTTCTTCTTCGTCTTGTTCTTCTTCTCCTTCTTCTTCTTTGTTCTTCTTCATCTTCTTCTCCTTCATCATCTTCTTCTTCTTCTTCATCTTCCTCTTCTTTTTCTTCTTCTTCTTCTTCTTCTTCTTCTTCTTCTTTCGCTTCTTCTTCTTCTTCTTCCACTACTACTTCTTCTACTTCCTCGTCTTCATCTTCTTCCTCTTCTTCTTCTTCTTCTTCTTCATATTTTGCCTCTTTTTCATCTTTTTCTTCTTCTTCTTCTTCTTTGTCTTCTTCTTCAACTACTTCTTCATCCTCATCTTCTTTTTCTTCTTTTTCTTATTCTTCGTCTTCTGCTTCTTCTTCTTCTTCTTCTACATCTTATTCTTATTCTTCTTCTTCTTCTTCTTCTTCTTTATCTTCTTCTCCCTCTTCTGATTCTTCTTCTTCCTCTTCCTCTCCTTCTTCTTGATGTTCTTCTTCATCATCTTTTTCTTATTCGTCTTCTTCTTTTTCTTCTTCTTATTGTTCTTCTTCTACTACTTCTTCTACTTCTCCTACCTCTTCTTCTTCTTCTTCTTCAACTTTATCTTCTTCTTATTCTTCTTGTTCTTCTTCTTTTTCATCATCTTCTCCTTCTTCTTTTTCCTATTCTTCGTCATCTACTTCATCTTCTTCTTCTTCCTCTTTTTCTTCTTCCCCTTCCTCTTCTTCCCCTTCTTCTTCTTCTTTTTCCTCTACTTCTTCTTCTCCTTCTTCTTCATCTTCTTCTTCTTCAACTGCTTCTTCTACTTCCTCTCCTTCTATTCCTTTTTCTTCTTCTTTTCCTACTTCTTCTTCTTCTTCTTCTTCTTTCTCGTATTCTTCTTCTTCTTCTTCTTCTTCTTCTTCTTCTTCTTTTTCTTCTTCTTGTTCTTCTTCTTCTTCTTCTTCTTCTTCTTCCTCTTCCTCCTCTTCTTCAACTACTTCTTCTTTTTCTTCTTCATCCTCTTCTTCTTCTTCTTCTTCTTCTTCTTCTTGCCCTTCTTGTTTTTCTACTTCTTCATCTTCTTCTTATTATTATTCTTGTTCTTCTTAATGTTTTTCTTCTTCTTCTTCTTCTTCATCTAGTTCTCCTTCTTCTTTTTCTTCTTCTTCTAATTCTTCTTCAACATCTTCTTCTACTACTACTTCTTTCTTAGCTTCTTCTTCTTCTTCTTTCTCTATTTCTTCATCTTCTTCTTCCTTTTCTTCTTATTCTTATTCTTGTTCTTCTTTTTCATTTTCCTCTTCTTCTTCTTCTTCTTCTTCTTCTTCTTTACCTTCTTCTTTTTCTCTCTTCTTTTTCTTGTTCCTCTTCTTCTTTGATCTTCTTCATCGTCTTCTTCTTCTTCTCATTCTTTTTCTTCTTCTTCTTCTGCTTCTTCTTCTTCATCATCACCATCATCTTCTTCTTCTTCTTCTTCTTCTACCACTACTACTACTTCTTATTCTTCCTCTTCTTCTTCTTCTTCTTTTTCTTTTCTTCTTCTTCTTCTTCTTCTTCTTCCCCTTCCTTTTGTGCTTCGCCTTCTTCTTCCTCTTCTTCTTCTTCTTCTTCTTCTTTTTCTTCCTCTTCTTGTTCTTCTTCTTCTTTCGTTTCTTCTTCTTATTTTTCTTCTTCTTCTTGTTCTTCTTCATCAACTTCTTTTTCTTTTCCACTTTCTGTTTTTCTTCTTCTTCTTCATCTTTTTTGTCATCTTCATCTTTGTCTTCTTCTTCTTCTCCTTCTTCTTCTTCTTCTCCTTCTTCTTCTTCTATTACTTCTTCTTCTTCTTCTTCTTCTTCCAATTCTTCTTCTTCTTCTTCTTCTTCTTCTTCTTCTTCTCCTTCTTCTTCTTCTTCTTCTTCTTTTTTCTTCTTCTTCTTCTTCCTCTTCTTCTTCTTCTTCTTCTTCTTCTTCTTCTCCTTCTCCTTCTTCTTCTTTTCTCCTTCTTCGTTTTCTTCATCATCATCTTCTTCTTCTTCTTCATTTTCTGCTTCTTCATCTTCTTCTTCTTCTTCTTCATCTTCTTTTTCTCCTTCTCCTTCGACACCTTTTTCTTCTTCTTTATTTTCATCTTCTTATCTATTGCCTACTCCTCCTTTTCCTCCTTCTTCTTCTTCTTCTTCTTCTTCTTCTTCTTCATCTTCTTCTTCATCTCCTTCTTCTTCTTCTTCTTCTTGCTCTTCTTCTTTTTCATCATCTGCTTCTTGTTCTTATTCTTCTTTTTCTTCTTCTTCGTCAACTTCTTCTTCTTCCTCTTCTTCTTCTTCTTCTTGTTCCACTTCTTCTTCTTCTACTTGTT
>JAIUJO010001315.1:0-2500 GCA_023846275.1 Vanilla planifolia
TCTTCTTCATCATCATCTTCTTCATCTTCTTCTTCTTTATCTTCCACCACTTTTTATTTATCTTCTTCGCCATCTTCTCCTTCTACTTCTTCTACTTCCTCTTCCACATCTTATTCTTCTTCTTCTTCTTCTTTTTCTTCTTCTTCGTCTACTTCTTCTTCTTCTTCTTCATCATCTTTTTCTCTTTCTTGTTTTTCTTCCTTGTTGTTGTTCTTCTTCTTCCCCTACTTCTTCTTCTTCTTCTTCTTCTTCTTCCATTACTTCTTCTTCTTCTACTTCTTCCTCTTCTTCTTTGTGTTCTTCATATTCGTCTTCTTCTACTTCTTCTTGTTCTTCTTCTTGAACATCTTCTTCTTCTTTTACTTCCTCTTCTTCTAGTTCTTCTTCTTTTTCTACTTCAACTTCTATGTTTTCTCCTTTTACTTCTTCTTCTTGTTCTTGTTCTTCTTCTTCTTCTTCTTTCCTTTTCTTCTCCTTCCTCTTCTCCATCTTCCTCTTCTTCTTCATCTTCTACTTTCTATTCTTTTTCTTTTATCCTTTTTCTTCTACTTCTTCTTCTTCTTCTTCTTCTTCTTCCTCTTTTTTGTCTTCTTCTTCTTCTTCTTCTTCATCATCTTCTTCTTGTTATTCTTATACTACTACTACTACTACTACTTCTTCTTCTTCTTCTTCTTCTTCTTCTTCTTCTAATTCTTCTTCTTCTTCTTCTTGTTCTTCACCTCCACCTTCTTTTTCTTCACATTCTTTTTCATGTTCTTCTTCTTCTTCTTCTTCTTCCTCTTCCTCTGCTACTTCTAAGTTCTCTTCTTCTTCTTCTTATTCTTCTTCTTCTTCTTCTTCATTCTCCTCCTCTTGCTCCTCTTCTTCTTCATCATTTTCTTCTTCTTCATCTTCTTCTTCTCCTTCTTCTTCTTCTTCTTCTATTACCAATTCTTCTTTTTTTCTTTCTTTTTTCTTCCTCTTCTTCTTCTTCTTCTCCTTCTTCCTCTCTTTCTTCTTCATCTTCTTCTTCTTCTTCTTCATCAACTTCTTCTACTACTACATCTTCTTCTTCCTCTACTTCTTCAACTTCTCTTTCGTCTTCTTCCTCTTCCCCTTCTTCTTCTTCTTCTTCTTCCCTTTCTTATTCTTATTCTTGTTCTCCTTCTTCTTCTTCTTCTACTACTACTACTACTACTCCTACTTCTTCTTATTCTTCTTCTTCTTCTTCTTCCTCGTCTTCTTCTTCTACTATTACTTTTTTCTCTTCTTCTTTTTCTTATTCTTCTTCTCGAACTTCCTCTTCTTCTACTCCTTCTTTTACTTCTTCTTGTTGTTCTTCTTCATGTTCTTCAAATTCTTCTTCTTCTTCTTTTTGTTCTTCTTCTTATTCTTCTTCTTCTTCTTCTACTTCATTTTTTGATCTTCTTCTTGTTCTTCTTCCCCTTCTTTTTGTTCTTCTTCTTCTTCATCATCTTCTTCTACTTCTTCTTCTTCTTCTTCTTCTTCTTCTTCTTTTTCTTTTTCTCCTCCTTTGTCTCCATCTTATTCTTCCTTTACTTCTTCTTCTTCTACTTCTACTACATATTCCTCTTCATCGTCTTCATTTTCTACTTCTTCCTCATCGTCTTCTTCTTCTCCTCCTCCTACTTGTTCTTCAACCTTGGTCATCATCTTCTTCTTCTTATTCTTCTTCTCCTCCTAATATTTTTTTCTTCTTCTACTTCTTCTTCTTCTTCATCTTATTCTTCTTCTTCCTCTTCTTTTTCTTGTTCTTCTTTTTCTTCTACTTCATCTACTTTTTCTTCTTCTTCTTCTTCTTCTTCAATATATTCTTCTAGTTCCTCTTCTTCTTCTTCTTCATCTTCTTCTTCTTCTTCTTCTTATTCTTCTTCATCTTCTTCTTCTTCCTATTCTTCTTCAATTTCTTCTTCTTCTTCATCATCATCTTTTTCTTCTTCTTCTTGTACATCATCATCATCATCATGATCTTCTTCTTCTTCTTATTCTTCTTATTCTTCTTCTTCTTCTTCTTCTTTTTCTCCTTCTTCTTCTCCTCCTTCTTCTTTATCTTCTCCACGTCCTGCTCCTTCTCGCTCTTCTCCTTCATACTCTTCGTCTAATTCTTTTTCTTCTTCTCCTGCTCCGTCTTCATCATCATCATCATCACCATCTTCTTCTTCTTTATCTATCTTCTTGTACTTCTTCTACTTCCTCTTCTTCTTCTTCCTCCTCTTATGCTTCATTTTCTTCTTCTTCTTCTTCTCCTTGTCCTTCTCTTATTCTACTTGTTGTTTCTTCTCTTTCATAAGCATCACCATCGTCATCATCATCATCTTCTTCTTCTTCTTCTTCTTCTAATTTTTATTCTACTTCCTCTTCTTCTTCTTCTTCTTCTACTTCTTTTTCTTCTTCTTTTGTTTCTTCTTCTTCCTTCTCTTTTTCTTCTACTTCTCAATCTCTTCTACTTCCTCTCCTACATCTTGTTCTTCCTCATCATCCTATTCTTCATCGTCATCGT
>JAIUJO010001315.1:10000-15000 GCA_023846275.1 Vanilla planifolia
TCTTCTTCTTCTTCTTCTTTTTCTTCTTCTTCTACATCTTCTTCTCCATCTTCTTTCTCTTCCTCTTCATCATCAACATCATCATTTTTTCTTCTTCTTCCTGCTCTTCTTTTTCTCCTTTTCTTCTTCTTCGTTTTCTACTTCTTCTTTTACTACATATTGTTAATCTTCTTCTTTTTCTTTTCCATCTTCTTCCTCTTCTTTCTCTTCTTCTTCTTCTTCTTCTCCACCATCACCTTCTTATTCTTCTTCTTCTTCTTCTTCTTCTTCTCTTACTTCTTCTCCTACTTCTTCTTCTTCTTCTTCTTCTTCTTTCTCTCTTCTTCTTCTTCATCATCTTCCTTATCTTCTTCTTCTTCTGCTTCTTGCTCATTCAATTCTCCATCGTCATCTTCTTCTTCTTCTTCTCCTTCTTGTTCTTCACCTTGATCATCATCATCTTCTTCTTGTTCTTCTTCTTCTTCTTCTTCTTCTAATTTTTATTCTTCTCCTTCCACTTTTTCTTCTTTTTCTTCTTCATCTTTTTCTTGTTTTCTTCTACTTCTTCTTCTTGATATTCTTCTTCTTCTTCTTTTTCTTCTTCTTCTTCTTCATATTCTACTTCTTCTAATTCTTCCTATTCTTCATCTTTTTCTTCTTCTTCTTCTAGTTCTACTTCTACTACTTCTTCTTCTTCTTCTTCTCTTCTTCTTCTTCTTCTTCTTCTTCTTCTTTATCTTCTTATTCTTCTTCTTCTTATTCTACTACTTACTACTTCTTCTTCTTCTTCTTATTCTTCTTGTTCTACTTCTTCTTCTTCTTCTCTTCTTCTTCTTTTCTTCTTCAACTTTTTCTTCTTCCTTTCCTCTCCTTCTTCTCATTCCTCTACATCTTCTTCTTCCTCAACTTTGTCCTTCTTCTTCTTCTTCTACTACTTCTTCTTCTTCGTTTTCCTCTTCTTATTCTTTTACTTCTTATTTTAGTGCTTCTTCTTCTTCTTTTTCATCTTCTTTTTCCTCTTCTTTGTCTTCCACTTCTTCTTCTTCTTCTTCTTCTTCTTCTTCTTCTTTTTCTTGTTCATGTTATTCTTCATCTTCTTCATCATCTTCTTCTCCTTCTTCTTCTTACTCCTCTTCTACTTCTTTTTCATTCTCTTCATCTTCTTCTCCTTTTTCTTCTTTTCTTCTTCTTCTTCTTCTTCTTCATCTTCTTCTTTGTCTTCTTCTTCTTCTCTTACTTGTTCTTCTTCATCATCATAATCTTCTTCTTCTTCTTCTTCTTCTTCTTCCTCATCGTCTTCCTCTTCGTTTTCTTCTTTTTGTTATTCTTGTTCTTCATCTTACTCTTCTTCTTATTCTTCTTCTTCTTGTTCTTCTTCTTCTTCTTTTTCTTATTTTTTCTTCTTCTTCTTCTTCTTCTTCTTCTTATTTTTCTTCTTCTTCTTCTTCTTCTTCTTCTTCTTTTGCTTCTTCCTCTTCCTCTTCTTATTCTCCATCTTTGTCTTCTTCTTCTTCCTCCTCTTCCTCTTACTCTTCTTTTTCTTCTTGTTCTTCTTGGTTTTCTTCTTCTTCATCTTCTGCTTCTTCATCCTCCTCCTCTTCTTATTCTTCTTCTTCTTCATCATTATTGTTGCCATCATCTTCTAATTCTTCTTCTTCTTCTTCTTCTTCTTGTTCTTCTTCTGCTTCTTCTTTATCTTCTACTTCTTGTTCTTCTTGTTCTTCTTCTTCCTCTTTTTCTTTTTTTCTATTCTTCCTCTTCTCCTCCTTCTTGTTCTTGTTCTTCTTCTTAATCTTGTTCTACTTCTTCTTCTTCTTCTTCTTCTTCTTCTTCCTCTTCTTCTGCTTCTTTCTCTTCTTCTTCTTCCTCTTCTTCTTAATCTTTTATTTCTTCTTCTTCTTCTTCTTCTTCTCGTTCATCATCATCATCATCTTCCTTTCCTTCTTCTTCTCCATCTTGTTCTTCTTCTTCTTATTCTTTTTTTTCTTCCTCTTCTTCTTCTTCTTCAAAATGTTATTATTATTATTATTATTATTATTATTATTGTTATTATTATTATTATTATTATTATTATTATTATTATTATTATTATTATTATTAGTATTATTGTTATTATTATTCCTCCTCCTCCTCTTCTTCTTCTTCTTCTTCTTCTTCTGCTTCTTTTTCTTACTGTTCTTCTTCTTCTTCTTCTTCTTCTTCTTCTTCTTCCCCTTCTTCTTTGTCTTCCTCTTCGTTTCCAACTTCTTCTTCTTCTTCTAATACAACTTCTTCTACTTCTTCTTCTCCTCCTCCCCCTCCTCTTTTTTCTTCTCACTCTTGTCCTTCTTCTTCTTCTTTTTCTTCTTCTAGCTCTTCTCCTTCTTCTTCTTATTCATCTTCTAACTCTTCTTCTTCTTCTTCTCCTTCCTTTTCCCCTTCTTCTTTTTCTTCTTCTTCTTCTCCTCCTCCTCCGTCTCCATCCTCTTCATGTTCTTCTTTTCTTCTTCTTCCTATCTGTCTTCTTCTTCTCCATCATCATCATCATCATCATCTTCTTCTCCTTCTTCAGCTACTTCTACTTTTTCTTCTAATTTTACTTCTTGTTTTTCTTCTTTTTGTTCTTCTTCTTCTTTTTCTTCTTCTTCCTCTTCATCTTTTCCTTCTTCTTCTTCTTATTCCTATTCTTTTTCTTGCCATTTTTCTTCTTCTTCTTCTTCTTCCCTTTCCTGTTCACCTTCTTCTTATTCTTTTTTATCTTCTTCTGCTACTTCTTTTTCTGAGTCTTCCTCTTCTTGTTGTTCTTCCTTTTCTTCATTTTCTTCTTCTTGTTCTTCTTCATCCTCTTCTTCTTCCATTTCTTCTTCTTCTTCTCTTCTTCTTGTTTTTGTTGTTGTTCTTCTTCTTATTCTGTAGTTTCTTCTTCTTCTTCTTTCATGTTTTTCATCTTCTTCTTCTTGTTCTTCTTCATCCTCTTCTTCTTTCTTTCTCTTTTCTTCTTTTTCTTCTACTTTTAATTCTTCTACTACTTGTTCTTCTTCTTCTTCTTCTCCATCACCTGCTTCTTCATTTTCTTCTAATTCTTCTTCTTCTTTTTCTTCTTCTTTTTCTTCTTCTAGCTCTTCTTCTTATTCGTCTTCCTCCTCTTCTTCTACTTCTTGTCCTCCTCCTCCTTTTTCTCCTTCTTATTCTTCTTCTTCTTCTCCCTTTTCATCCTCTTCATCTTCTTCTTCTTCTTCTTCTTCTTCTTCTTCTTTTTCCTCTCCTTCTAGTTCATCTTCTTCTTCTACTAATTCTTCTTCTTTTTCATCTCCTTTTACTTATTGTTCTTCTTCTTCTTCTTCTTCTTCTTCTGTCTCTTCTTCTTCTACTTCTTCTTCTTCTTCTACTTCTTCTTCTTCTTCTTCTTCTTCTTCTTCTCCTTTTTCTCCATTTTGTTTTTGTTATTCTTCTTCTTTTTCTTCTACTTCTTCGTCTTCCTCTTCTTCTTCTGCTTCTTATTGTTATTCATTTTCTTCTTCTTCTTGTTCTTCTTCTTCTTCATCTTCTTTCTCTTCTTCTTCTTCTTCTTCTCTTTCTTCTCTTTCTTCTTTTTCTTTCTTCTATTCTTCTTCTTTTTCCTCCTCTTCATCTTCTTCTAATTCTTTCCTTTTCTTTATCTTTTTCTACTTCGTCTTATTCTTCATCTTTTTCTTCTTTCTCTTCTTCTTATTCTCCTTCTTCTTTTACTTCTTCTTCTTTTTTTACTTCTCTTTCATCTTCTTCTTCTTCATCATTTTCTTCTTCTTCTTCTTCTTCTTATTCTTCTTCATTTTTTCCCTCATCTTCATCTTCTTCTAGTTCTTCCACATATTTTTCTTCTCCGTCTTCTTCTTCCTCTTCTTCTTTGTCTTCTTCCTCATCCTCCTCTGCTTATTCTTCTTTTACTTGTACATCATCTTCTTCTTCTTCTTCTTCTGCTTCTTCTTCTACATCTTCTTTTTCATTTTCTCCTTCTTATTCTACTTTTTCTTCTTCGTCTTCTTCTTCTTCATCTTCTTCTCCTCCTTCTTCTTTATCATCATCACTATCTTCTTCTACTGCTACTACTATTACTACTACTCATTCATTTTTTCTTTCTTCATCTTCTTTTTCATAATCTTCTTCTTCTTCAACTTCTTCTTCTTCTTCTTCTTCCTCAACTTCCTCTTCTTCTTGTTCTTCTTCAACATCTTGTTCTATTTCTTCTACTTCTTCTTCTTCTTCTTCCTGTTCTTCTTCTTCTTATTCTTCTTCTTTTTCTTTTTCTTCTTCTCTTTCTTCTTCTTCTTCTTCTTCCTCCTCTTCTTCCTTATCAACTACTTCTCCAACTTCTTTTTCTTCTTCTTCCTCTCCTTCTCCTTCTTTTACTTTATGTTGATCTTCTTCTTCTTATTCTTTTTCTTCATCTTCTTCTTCATCATCTTCTTCTTGTTCCTCTTCATTTTCCTATTCCACTTTTTATTCTTCTTCTTCTTGTTCACCATCCTGTTGTTCTTCTTCTTTTTCTTTGTCTTCTTCTTCTTCTTCCTTTTGTTCTTCTACTTCCTTTCCTTTTACTTGTTCTATTTAATCTTCTTCTTCTTCTTCTTCTTCTTCTTCTTCTTTTTCTTCATCTTCATCTTCTTCCTCTTCTTCATCTTCTTCTTCTTCTCCTTCATTATCATCATCATCATCTTCTTCTTCTTCTTCTACTTCTTCTTCTTTTTCTTCTTTATCTTCTTCTTCTTCTTCTTCTTCTTCCTCTTCTTCTTCCACTTCTTCTTCCTCTTTTTGTTTTTCTTATTCTTCTTCTTTTTCTTCCTCTTCTTCCTCTTCTCCTCCTCCATCTTCTTCTTCTTCTTCATTTTCCTTTTCTTCTTCTCCTTCATCCTCTTCTTCTTCCTCTTCATCATTTCCTACTTCTTCTTCTTCTTTTTCTTCTTCTTCTTCTTCTTCTTAATCATCTTCATCATCTTCTTCTTCTTCTTCTTTCTCCACTTTTTCTCCTTCTTCTACTTCATCATCAACATCATTATTTCTTC
>JAIUJO010001315.1:20000-30000 GCA_023846275.1 Vanilla planifolia
ACTTCTTCTATTTGTTCTTCTTCTTCCTTTTCTTTTTCTTAATTTTAGGTTTTCCTTCTCCCTCTTCCACTTCTTGTTCTTGTTCTTGTTTTTCTTCTTCTTCTTCTTCTTTTCTTCTTTATCTTCTTGTACTTCTTCCACTTCTTCTTCCTCTTCTTGTTCTTCTTCTTCTTCCTCTTCTTATTCCCCTCCTCCTCCTCTTCCTCTACCTCCTCGTTCATCTTCTTCTTCTTCATATTCTTCTTCATCATCATCATCTACTTCTTCTTCTACTTCTTTCTTCTACTTCTACTTCTACTTCATCATCATTATCATTTTTTCTTCTCCTTCTTAATCTTCTTCTCCATCTTGTCTTCTTCTTCTTCTTTGTCTCCTTCTCCTTCTTCTCCTTTATATTGATCTTCTTCTTATTCTTCTTCTTCAACATCTTCTTCTTCCTCTTCATCTTCCTATTTCACTTCTTATTCTTCTTCTTCTTGTTCTTCATCCTCTTGTTGTCATTGTTTTTCTTCTTCTTCTTCATCTTCTACTTCTCTTTCTTCTTAATCTTCTTCTTCTTCTTCTTCTTCTTCTTCTTTTTCTACCCTTTTTTTTTCTTCTTCTTCTTCCTTTCATTCTTCTTGTTCTTTTTCTTCTTCTTCTTCCTCTTCTTCTTCTTGTTCTTCTTCTTTTTCTTTTTCTCCATCTTCGTCATCTTCTCCTTCTTCTTCTTCTTCATTATTATCATCATCATCTTCTTCTTCTTGTTCTTCTACTATTGCTACTTCTTCTTTTTCTTCTTTATCTTCTTCTTTATCTTCTTCTTCTTCTTCGACTTGTTCTTCCTCCTTTTTTTTCTCGTTATTTTTCTTCTTCTTCTTCTTCTTCTTCTTCCTCTACTCCTCCTCCTCCTCTTGCACCTCCTCCTCCTCCTCCTCCTCCTCTTGCACCTCCTCCTCCTCCTCCTCCTCCTCCTTCTTCTTCTTCTTCTTCTACTTCTTCTTCATCATCATCTTCTTCTTCTTCTTCTTTATCTTCTTCTTCTTCTTCTTCTTCTTCTTCTTCTCCTTCTTTCTTCTTATTCTTCTTCTTGTACTACCTCTTCCTCTTCTTTTTCTTCTTCTTCTTCTTCATCTTCTCTTCTTCTTTCTCCTCTACTTTTTCTTCTTCTTCTTTTACTTCTTCGCCTTCTTCTTTGTCTTCTTCTTCTTCCTCCTCTTCTTCTTCTTCCTCTTCATCATCATCTTCTTCTAATTTATCTTCTTCTTCTTCATGTTTTTCTTTTTGCACTTCTTCTTTTTCTTCTTCTTCTTCTTCTTCAAATTCTTCTTCATTTTGTTCTACTTCCTCTTCTTCTTCTTCTTCCTCTTCTTCTTCTTCTTCTTCTTCTTCTTTCTCTTCTACTTCCTCCTCTTCTTCATCTTATTCTTCTTCTACTACTTCTTCCTCTTCTTCTTCATTTTCTATTTCACCTGCTTCTATTTCTCCTGCTTCTATTTCTTCTTTTTCTTCTTCTTCTTCATCATGAACATCTTCTTCTTGTTCTTCTTCTTTTTCTTCTTCCTCTTCCTCTCCTTCTCCTTCTTCTTATTCTTCTTCTTATTGTTATTCTCCTTCATCTTGTTCTTCTTCTCCTTCTTCCTCTTTCTCTTCTTGTTCTACCACTTCTTCTTCATCTTCTTCTTCTTCTGCTTTTTCGTCTCTTTCTCGTTCTTCTCCTTCATATTGATCTTCTCGTTCTAAATCTTATTCTTCTTATTCTTCTTCCTCTTCTTTGTTTTCTTCCACTTCTTCTTCTTTTTCGTCATCCCCTTGTTCTTCTTCAACTTGTTCTTCTTGTTCTTCTTCTTCTTCTTCAACTCCTTCTCGTTCTTCTCCTTTATGTTGATCTTCTTCTTCTTCTTCTTCCTTTTCTTCGTCTTCTTCCACTTCTTCTTCTTCATAATCTCCTTTTTCTTCTTCTTCTTCTTCTTTATTATCATCTTCATCTTCTTCTTCTATTAATTCTTTTTCTTCCTATTCATTTTCTTATTTATTAGTTCTTCTTCTTCTTCCTCTTACACTTCTTATTTTTCTTCTTTTTCTTCTTCATCATCATCATCTTCATCTTCTTCATCTTCTTTTTCTTCTTCTTCTTCTTCAACTTCTTCTTTTTCTTCATCTTCTTTTTCTTCTTCTTCTTTTTCTTCTTCTTCTTCTTCTTTCTCTTCTACTTCTTTTTTTCTTCATTTTCTTCTTCTTCTTCTTCTTCTTCTTCTCCTTCTTCTTCTCTTTCTTATTCTTCTTCTCCTTCTTCTTCTTCTTCATTGTCTTCTTTTGCTATGCCTTCTACTTCTTCTTCTTCTTCTTTATTTTTTTTTTCTTCTTCTTTTTCTTCTTCTCCTCTTCCTCCTTCATTTTCTTCTCATTCTTCCTCTTCTTCTTCTTCTTCTTCTTCTTTCTTTGTTTACTTTTTCTTATCCTCCTTCTGTTTCTTCTCTTTCTTCTTCTTCTTCTACTTCTTCCACTTCCACTACTTATAATTCTTCTTCTTCTTCTTCTTTTCCTTCTTCTTGCACTTCTTCTTTTCTTCTTTCGCTTCTTCTTCTTCTCCACCTTCTTCTCCTTCCAGTTCTTGTTCTTCTTTTTCTTCTTCTTTTTCTTCTTCTTTTTCTTCTTCTTTTTCCTCTTCTTATGCATCTTTCTCTTCATCATCTTCTCGCTCTTCTTCTTCATCATCATCATCATCTTCTTCTTCTTCTTCTTCTTCTTCTTCTTTCTCTTCTTCTACTTCTTTCCCTTCTTCTTCTGCTTCCACTTCTTCTGCATCATCATCGTCATCATCATCTTCATCTTCTTCTTCTTCTTCTGCTTCTTCTCCTTGTTGTTCTTCTACTTCATCATCATCATTATCTTCTTCTTCTTCTTCTTCTTCCTCTTCTTCTTCTTTTAATAATTCCTGTAATTCTTCTTCTTCTTCTCCTTATTCTTCCTCTTCTTCTTTTCATTCTTCTTCTTCTACTACTTCTTCTTCTTCTTCCTCTTCTTCTTCTTCTTCTTCCTCTCCTTCTTGGTCTTCTTCCCCTTCATGTTCTACTTCATTTTATTCTTTTCTTCATCTTCTTCTTCTTATTCTTCTTTTTACTCTCTATTTTTGCCTCCTTCATTTTCTTTTGCTTTTTCTTCTTCTTCTTCTTCTTCTTCGTCTTCTCCTCTTCCTCCTCCTTCATTGTCTTCTTTTTCTACCAATTTTTTCTTTTTTTTCTTCTTCTTCTTCCTGATCTTCTTATTCTCCTCCTTTTTCTTCTCGTTCCTCTTCATCTTCTTCTGCCTCTTCTTCTTCTTCTTCTTCCTCCTCTCCCTCTTCTTCTACTTCCAATTCTTCTTTTTCTTCTTCTTCTTCTTCTACTTCTAAATCTTCCCCTACTTTTTTTTTATCGTCTTCTTCTTCTGTATCTTCTGCTTCTTCTTTTTCTCCTTCATCTTCTTCTTCTTCTTTTTCTTCTTTTTCTTCTTCGTCTTCTTCTTCATCATCATCATCTTCTTCTTTTTCTCCTTCAACTTGTTGTTCGTCTTCTTCTACTACTTCTGCTTCTTCGTCATCTTCTTCTTCTTCATCTTCTTCATCTTCATCTTCTTCTTCTTCTTCTTCTACTTCTTCTTCATCATCTTCTTCTGCTTCTTTTTCTTCTTCCACTTCTTCTTCTTCTTCTTGTCCTCCTTCTCCTTCTTGTTCTTGCTCTTGTTCTTCTTCTTCTTCTTCTTCTTCTTCCTCTTCTACTTCTTCTTCTTCTACTTCTTCTTCTTCTTCTTCTTCTTCTTATTCATCTTCTTCGTCATCATCTTCTTCCTCTTCCTCTATTAAACTTCTTCTTCTTCTTCTTTTTCTTCTTCATCTTCTTCTTTTTCTTCTTCATCTTCTTTTACTTCTTCTTCTTCCTCCTCTTCTTATTCTTCTTCTTCTTCTTTTTCTTCTTTTTCTTCTTCTTTTTCTTCTTCTTCTTCTTATTCTTCTTATTCTTCTTCTTCTTATTCTTCTTATTCTTCTTCTTCTTTTTCTTTGTCTTCTTCTTTTTTTCCTTCTACATGTTCTTCTTCTATTTATTCATCTTCTTCTTATTCTTCTTCTTCTTCCTCTTTTTCACTTCTTCTTCTTCTTCTTCATTTTCTTCTTTTTGTTTTTCTTTTCGTTCTTCTTCTTCTCCTCCTCCTTCGTTTTCTTCTCTTTTCTGTTCTTCTTCTTCTTCCTCTTCATCTTTCTCTTCTTCTTCTTCTTATCCTCCTTTTTCCTCTCGTTCTTCTTCTTCATCATCTTCTTCCTCCTCTTCCACTACTTCTTCTTCTTCTTCTTTTTCCTCTTCTTCTTGTTCTTCCTCTTCATCATCTTCTTCCTCTTCTTCTTCTTCTTCTTCTTCTTCTTCTCCTTCTCCTTCTTCTCCTTCTTCTTCTTCTCCTTGATCATAATCATCATCTTCTTCTTCTTCTTCTTCTTCTTCTTCCTCCTCTTCTTTTAATAATTCTTCTTGCTCTTATTGTTATTATTATTATTATTTTTCTACGTCTTCTTCTTCTTCTTCTACATCTTCTTCTTCTTCTTTCTCTTATTCTTATTATTATTATTATTATTATTATTATTTTATTATTATTATTATTTTATTATTATTATTATTATTATTATTATTATTATTCCTCTTTTTCTTCCTCGCTTTCTTGGTCTTCTTCTTGTTCTCCTTGTACTTCATCTATTTTTCTGCTTCTTCATTTTCTTTTGCTTCTTCTTCTTCTTTTTCTTCTTCTCTTCTTCCTCTACCTTCATTGTCTTCTAGTACTTCTACTTCTTTCTCTTCTTCTTCTTCTTCCCCTTCTTCTTCTTCTCTCCCTTTTCTTCTCGTTCTTCTTTTTCTTCTTCTTCTTCATCGTCCTCCTCTTCCTCTCATCTTCTAATTCTTCTTCTTCTTCTTGTTGTTCTTCTTCTTCTGTATCTTCTCCTTCATGTTGTTCTTCTTCTTCTAGTTCTTCTTCTTCTTCATCTTCTTCTTCTTTTTGTTCTTCTTCTTCTACAACATTTTCTTCTTCTTCTTCTTCTTCTTCTCCTTCTTCATCTTCTTCTTCTACTTCCTCTTCTTCTTCTTCTTCTTAGTCTTCTTCTTCGTCTTCTTCTTCTTCTTCTTCTTGTTCTGCTTCTTCTTCTTCTACTTCCTGTTGTTGTTCTTCTTCTGCTTTTTCTTCTTCTTTTTCTTCTTCGTCTTCTTCTTCTTCTCCTCCTCCTCCTCCTCCTTCGCCTTCTAGTTCGTCTTTTTCATCTTCATCTTCTTCTTTTTCATCTTCATCTTCTTCTTTTACTTCTTCTTGTTCTTCTCCTTCTTCTTCTTCTTCTTCTTCTTTTACTTCCTATTCTTCTTCTTCTTCATCATCTTCTTCTTCTTCTACTTCTTCTTCTACCTCTTCCTCTGTTTTCTCTTCTTCTTGTTCTGCTTTTTCTTCTTTCTTTTTTTTTTCTTCTTCTTCTTCTTTTTCTTCTTCTTCTTCATCCACTTCTTCCTCTCTTTCTTTTTCTTCGTCTTCTTCTTCTTTTCCATCTTATTCTTCTTCTTCATCTTCTTCTTCTTCTTTTTCTTCTTCCACTTTTTCTTCTTCTTCTTCTTCTTCTACTACTACTAATTCTTCTACTTCTTGTTCTTAATCTTCATCTTCTACATCTTCTTCTACTTCTTCTTCTTTTTCTTCTTCATTGTCTTCTTCTTCCTCTTCCTCTTCTTCTACTCTTTCTTCTTCATCTTCTTCTTCTTCTTCTTCTTCTTCATTTTCTTCTTCTTCTACTTCTTATTCTTCTTCTTCTTCTTCTTCTTCTTCTCAATCTTTTTCTTTTGAGTTCATCATCATCATCTTCGTCTTCTTCTACTACTTCATCTTCTTCTTCTTCTTCTCCTCGTCCTCCTCCTTCCTTATCTTCTCATTCTTCTTCTTGTTTTTCTTCTTCTTCTCCTTCTTCTTCTTCTTCTTCCTCTTCTTCTTCTCCTCCTCCTTTTTCTTCTCATTCTTCTTCTTCTTCTTCTTCTTCTTCTTTCTGTTCCTTTTCTTCTTCTAATTCTTCTTCTTCTTCTTCTTCACCATCTTCTTCTTCTTCTTGCTCTCCTTCTTCTTCTTCTTCTTATAGTTCATCTTCTTCTTCTTTTTCTTCATCGTCTACTTCTTCTAACTCTTCTTCTTCTTCTTCTACAACTTGTCCTTCTTCTTCTTCTTCCTCTTCTTCTCCTTCTACTTCTTCATCTTCTTCATCATCATCTTTTCTTCTTCATCTTCTTCTTCTTCTTCGACATTGATGTAGGACTAGACGAAATTTGCTTAGTTAGAAAATTCGTGACTGATGCACAACAAAGAGCAGGGCCATCTCGGTGTCTATTTCAGGTTCCTCACTTTCACCTTCTCCTAAGTAGTTTATCCTGGTGGGACATTGGGCTGCTACATGTCCTTTGCCATTACATTTATAGCAAGTTATTTCTTTAGGTCTTGTGGTGGTTGGATTAGGTTTTATGGTGGTAGTAGGCTGGGTACGGCTAGTAGATGATCCATTATTAGAGTTTTTAGGTATAGGTTTGGGTTCAAACTTCTTTGTAGGATAGGTCTTTTGTAAGCGCTCTATTTCGCTAGTTATTCTATAGGCTTCGGGTAGGGATTCTATACCACAAATTAAAAGTTCTCTTTGTAGATCTTCCCTAAATCCAGCACGAAATCGAGAGAGAGTCATAGATGGGTCTTCATCTATTCCACATCTGAGATGATATTCATCGAATTTGGCAATATATTCATTTATTGATTTTCCTCCTTGTGTGTGACGTTGCCATTGGTCCAATAATTGATTTTTATAAGTTCTTGGAACATATTTCTGCCTAAGGGCTCTTTTAAGTTCATTCCAAGTTTCAATTGGCGGCGAGTTTCTTTGAAAATTTTCATTATCTACAGCTTCCATATAGAGTCGTGCTTGCTTAGATAATTTCATTTTAGCAAATAATGCCTTTCTATCTTCAGTAAGTCTAAACCATTGAAAATATTTGTCTATAGCGGCTTCCCATTCTAAATATTCTTTAGGGTTAAGGGAACCTTCAAAACTAGGGATTTCAAATTTGATTGATCTGAGTAATTGGTCATTGTCATTTTCGGTCCGGTTTCTGTGTCTATGTCGGGGTATTGTTGATTGATAGTCGCTTCCTTCTTCTATTATCTCTGGTTCCATTCTACGTTGTTGTGTCGGTGTGACTCTAAGTCTAGGGGGTTGTAGTATTTCTTCTTCAGTAATTTCTGGTTCCACTTGATTTCGTTCTAATCGATTGAGTCTTGCATTTGTTTGAGTTGATAGATCCTGTATAGCTAATTGCATTTGTCGCATCTGTTCCATGTGTTGTTCAAATTGATTATCCATTATATATTCCCTACCAGATCTAGTTCGCATAAACATTTTCGTAAAATGTGTGTGCAGCTCACAAAGTAACTGAATAATCTGGCTCTGATACCAAATGTGATGTAGGACTAGACGAAATTTGCTTAGTTAGAAAATTCCTGATTGATGCACAACAAAGAGCAGGGTCGTCTCCCTAAGGGACACACACCTAGATACGATGAGGGTTGAATGCAAAAGGCACCAACCAATGAATCCTAACTAAACTTAGGATCGATAGCGGCTAAGAAGTCGCTAAATCGATTACGGCTACACACTTTCAAACACGTAGAAATGGGGAGTACTTAGATTGGTTAAGTACCAGTTGAACTTAAAATATAATTTGTAGTAAAAGTTGCACTTCGCAGAATGAAAATATATTGAAGACAAATTAATAATCTAGGAATGAAAATTACTCGTAAAAAGGAAGACGAGGAAAAACAAAAGTTTCAACTTGAAGATGGTTGAGCGGTGAAGGAAGATGATAGACTGGAGTGGCGTCTCACCACTTGGACCTCGCGTCCCTCCTCCCAGTATCAGAGCTTTGACGAGTCAGCACGCCAAAGACACTCAGAGCACTCACGAACTCAGAATGGAAGCAAATAACACTCAAAAGCTTGCGTTAACTATTCAATATATCCCTTACAACAGAAGAGGACTCCCCCTTATATAAGAATCCATAAGGGTACAAAAGACATTTTGACTCATAACCTGGGAATACTAAAGGACACATGGGTAAACTAAAAGTCACCTAAAAATTACAAACAAACTCCTAAAAATCTGAGAAAAATAATGAAAATTAAGTTAATTCATCCTAATTTCGAATGGCTGGAGGCGCGACGACGACGGCGGCGGCAGTGCGAGTCGGCGTGGGCTGGCGTGGGTCGGCGCGGGTCGCAGGTCGTGGGTCGGTGCGGGCTGGCGTGGGTCGGCGCGGGTCGCGGGTCATCCGGTGGGTAGCTTGGGTAGGCGCCTGGCTGGACTCATGCACAGCGGTTCGGGCAAACCCGGATCTGGTTCGGGCACGAGCGGTTCCAAACGGTGGCGGCGGTTCCCTATGGCGGCGGAGGTTGCGGCGCGGCGACTGCGGAGGCGGCAGTCGGTGGCAGGAATAGTGATTTTGGCCTTGTTTTTTTTTTTTTTTTTTTTTTTTTTGTACAAGACCTGGTCCTCGGACATCGAAAGTCCTTCTCGAAGATGATGTCCTCATCAGACATCCTCTTCATTTTCCTCGTCTTCCACTTCTTCCTCTGTTTCTTCTACTTCTACTTCATCATCATTATCATTTCTTCTTCTTGTTATTCTTCTTCTTCTTTTTCTTCTTCTACTACAACTACTTCTTATTCTACTTCTTTGTTCTACTTCTTCTTCTTCTCCACCTCCTTTTTCTCTTTATTCTTCATCATCTGATTCTTCTTCTTCTTCTCCTTCTTTTTCTTCAACCTCTTCTTCTTCTCTCTTCTTCTTTATCATCCCCATCATCTTCTTCTTCTCCTTCTTCTTCTTCTTCTTCTTCTTCTTCTTCTTGTCCTTCTTCTCCTTCTTCTTCTCATCCTCCTTCTCCACCTGCTCCTCCTCCACCTCCTCCACCTCCTCCTCCTGCTCCTTCTTCTTCTAATGTTTCTTCTTCTTCTTCTTCTTCTTCTACTTCTTCTATTTCTTCTTTTTCATCTTCTCAACTTCTTCTTCTTCTTCCTTTTCTACTTCTTCTTTTTCTTCTTCTTCTTCTTCTTCTTCTTATTCATCTTCTTCATCATCATCTTCTTCCTCTTCCTCTATTAAACTACTTCTTCTTCTTCATTTTCTTCTTCATCTTATTCTTCTTCTTCATCTTCTTCTACTTCTTCTTCTTCCTCCTCTTCTTATTCTTCTTCTTCTTCTTTTTTTCTTTTTCTTCTCCTTTTTCTTCTTCTTCTTCTTATTCTTCTTATTCTTCTTCTTCTTATTCTTCTTATTCTTCTTCTTCTTTTTCTTTGTCTTCTTCTTTTTTTCCTTCTACTTGTTCTTCTTCTATTTATTCATCTTCTTCTTATTCTTCTTCTTCTTCCTCTTTTTCACTTCTTCTTCTTCTTCTTCATTTTCTTCTTCTTGTTTTTCTTTTCGTTCTTCTTCTCCTTCTCCTTCGTTTTCTTCTCTTTTCTGTTCTTCTTCTTCCTCTTCTTCTTTCTCTTCTTCTTCTTATCCTTCTTTTTCTTCTCGTTCTTCTTCTTCATCATCTTCTTCCTCCTCTTCTTCTTTTTCCTCTTCTTCTTCTTCTTCCTCTTCGTCATCTTCTTCCTCTTCTTCTTCTTCTTCTTCTTCTTCTTCTTCTCCTTCTCCTTCTTCTCCTTCTTCTTCTCCTTGATCATAATCATCTTCTTCTTCTTCTTCTTCTTCTTCTTCTTCTTCTTCTTCTTCTTCTTCTTCTTCTTCCTCTTCTTCTTTTAATAATTCTTCTTGCTCTTATTGTTATTATGATTATTATTTTTCTACATCTTCTTCTAATTCTTCTACATCTTCTTCTTCTTCTTCTAATGTTTCTTCTTCTATTTCTTCTTTTTCATCTTCTCAACTTCTTCTTCTTCTTCCTTTTCTTCTTCTTCTTCTTCTTCTTCTTCTTAATCTTCT
>JAIUJO010001315.1:52500-57500 GCA_023846275.1 Vanilla planifolia
GTTTTCTTCTACTTATTTTTCGTCGTCATCATCATCTTCTTCTTCTTCTTCTTCTTCTTCTCTTCTTCTACTTCTTCTTCTTCTACTACTACTACTACTACTTCTTCTTTTTCCTCTTTCCCTTCTTCTTCTTCTTCTCCTTCTTCTAATTTTTCTTCTTCTTCTTCTTCTTCTTCTTCTTCTTCTTCTTCTTCTTCTTCTTCTTTTTCTTCCTCTACCTTTACTACTTCCTTATTTTCTTCTTTTTCTTCTTCCTCTGGTTTTTTTTACCTCTTCTTCTTATTCTTCCTCTTACTCTTTGTCTTCTTCTTCTTCTTCTTCTTCTGCTTCTTCTTTTTCATTTTGTTCTTCTTCTTCTTCTTCATCATCATCATCTTATTCTTCTTCCTTTACTTTTTCTTCTTCAAATTCTTCTTCTTTTTCTTCTTCTTCCTTCTCCTTCTTTCCTTCTTTTCTTCCTCTACAACTCCTTCTTCTTCTTCGTCTTCTTCTTCTAAATCTTCTTCTTCTTCCTCTTCTTTATCTTCTTCATCTTCTTCTTCGTCTTTCCCTTCCTCTTCACCTTCTTCTTCCTCTACTTTTTCTTTTACTTCTTCTTCTTCTTCCTTTTCTTCTTCTCCCTCTTCTTCTTCTTCTTTCTCTTTGCCTTCTTCATCTATTAATTCTTCCTCTCTTCTTCTTCTTCATCTTCTTCTTGCTCTTCTTTTTCTTATTCTTCCTTTTCTACTACATCTTTTTCTTCTTCTTCTTCTTCTTCCTCTTCTACTACTACTAGTACTTATTCTTCTTCTTCTTCTTCTTTTCTTCTTCTTCTTCTTCTTTTCTTCTTCTTCTTTGTCTTCCTCTTATTCTTCATCTTCTTCTTCTTCTTCTTCAACTTCTTCTATCTCTTCTTCTTCTTCTTCTTCCACTTCTTTTTCTTCTTTGTCAACTTCTTCTTCTTCTTCTTCTTCAACTTCTTCTTTTTCTTCTTCTTCTTCTTCTTCTTCCACTTCTTTTTCTTCTTTGTCAACTTCTTCTTCTTCTTCTTCTTCTTCTTAATTTTCTTTTTCTTGTTCCTCTTCTTTTTCTTGTTCCTCTTCTTCTTCTTCTCATTCATCTTCCTCTTCCTCTTCCTCTTCCTCTTCTTCTTCTTCTTAATCTTCTTCCTTTTCTTCTTCTTCTTCTTACTCTTCCTTTTTTCTTCTTCTTCTTCTTCTTCTTCTTCTTCTTCTTCTTCTTTTTGTTCTTCTCCTTCTTTTTCTTCTTCCTTTTCTTTTTCTTCCTCCTCTTCTTCTTCATCTCATTCCTCTTCTACTTCCTCTTCTTCTTCTTCTTCTTCTTCTTTATCTCATTCATCTTCTTATTCTTCTACTTCATCCACTTCCCCTTCTTTTTCCCCCTCCTTTTCTTCTTTTCTTTTTTCTTCCTCTTCTTCTTCTTCTTCTTCTTCCACTTCTTCTTCTTCTTCTTCTTCTTCTTCTACCTCTTCTTTTTTATGATCATCTTCTTCTTCTTCTTCATCTTCTTCTTCAACCTACTCTTTTTAATATTCTATTCTTCTTCTTCTTCTTCTTATTCTTCCTCTTCTTCTTCCTCTTCTTCTTCTACTTCTTCTTCTTCTTCTTCCTCTTCTTCTTCTTCTTATTCATCATAATTGTCGTCATCTTCATCTTCTTTTTCTTCCTTTGCTTCTTCTTCCTCCTCCTCCTCCCCTTCTTTTTCCTTTTCTTCCTCTCTTTCTTCTTCTTCTTGTTCATGTTCTTCTTTCTCTTCTTTTTCTTCTTCCCTTTCTTCTTCTTCTTCTTCTTCTTTCTATTTCTCTTCCTTTTCTTTTTCTTCTTCTTCTTCTTCTTCTTCTTCTTCTTCTTCTTAGTCTTCTTCTTCTTGTTCTTCCTTTTCTCTTTTTTCTTCCTCTTCTTCTTCATCTTATTATTTATCTTTTTGTTCAAGTACTTCTTCTTTTTCTTCTTCTTCTTCTTCTTCTTCTTCTTGCTCTTGCTCTTCTTCTTCTTGTTCTTGTTCTTCTGCTTCGTCTTCTTCTTCTTCATCTTCTTCTTCTTCTCCTTCTTCTTCTTTCCCTACTTCTACAACTTGTTCTTCTTCTTCTTCTTCTACTCCTTGTTTTTCTTCGACTTAGACTTCTTCTTCTTTTTCCTATTCTTGTTCTTCCTCGTCTTCTTCTTCATCATCATCTTCTTCTTTTTCTTTTTCTACTTCTTCATCTTCCTCTTCTTCTTCTACTTTTTCTTCTTCTTTTTCTTCTTCTTCTTCTTCATCATCATCATCATCCTCTTGTTTTTCTTCTTCTTCTTCTTCTGTTTCTTCTTCTCTTTCTTCTTCATCTTCTACTGCTTCTTTTTCCTCTTCTTTTCCTTCTTCTTCATCTTCTTCTTCTTTATCTTCTACTTTTTCTTATTATTCTTCTTTACCTTCTTCCCCTTCTTCTAATTCTTCTTCTTCTTCTTCTTGTTCTTCTTTTTCTTATTCTTCTTCTTCTTCGTCTTTTACACCCTCGTCTTCTTCTTCTTTTGCTTCTTCTTCTTCTTCTTCTTCTTCTTCTACTTCTTCTTCATCTTCTTCTTATTCTTCTTCTTCTTCTTCTTCTCCTCCTACTTTTTCTTCCAGTTCTTCTTCGTCTTCTTCATCTTCTTCTTCTTTATTTTGCTGCTCGTCCTCCTCTTCTTCTTCTTTTCTTCTTCTTATTCTTCATCTTTTTCTTTTTAATCTTTTTCTTCTTCTTCTTCTTCTTCTTCTTCTTCTTTTTCTTATTCTTCTTCTTCATCTTCTTCTTCTGCTTCTTCTTTGTCTTCTTGTTGTTGTTGTTGTTGTTCTTCTTCTTCTTCTTCTTCTTCTTCTTCTTCTTCTTCTTTTCTTCTTCTTCTTAGTCTTCCTCTTTTTCTTCATCTTGTTCTTCTTCTTCTTAGTCTTCCTCTTTTTCTTCATCTTGTTCTTCTTCTTCTTCTTTAACTTCTTTTTCTTCTTCTTCTTCTTCCACTTCTTTTTCTTCTTTGTCATCTTCTTCTTCTTCTTCTTCTTCTTCTTAATTTTCTTCTTCTTCTTCTTCTTCTTCTTCTTCTTGTCGCTCTTGTTTTTCTTCTTCCTCTTCTTCTTCTTCTCATTCATCTTCCTCTTCCTCTTCCTCTTCTTCTTAATCTTCTTCCTTTGCTTCTTCTTTTTCCTATTTGTCTTCTTCCTCTTCTTCTTCTTCATTTTCTTCTTCTTCTTCTTACTCGTCCTTTCTTCTTCCTCTTCATATTCTTCTACTTCCTTTTTGTTTTTTCTTCTTCTTGTTCTTCTTCTTCTTCTCCTTCTTCTTTTTCTTCTTCTTCTTCTTCTTATTATTATTCTTCTTCTTCCTCTTCTTTTTCTTCCTCCTCTTCTTGTTCATCTCATTCCTCTTCTACTTCCTCTCCTTCTTCTTCTTCTTATTCTTCTTCTTTATCTCCCTCATCTTCTTATTCTTCTACTTCATCCACTTGCCCTTCTTTTTCCCCCTCCTCTTTTTTTTTCTATTTTCTTCCTCTTCTTCTTCTTCTTTTTCTTCTTCTTCTTCTTCTTCTTCTGCTTCTTCTTCTTCATCATCATCATCTTCTTCTTCTTCTTCATCTTCTTCTTCAACCTCCTCTTTTTAATATTCTATTCTTCTTCTTTTTATTCTTCCTCTTCCTCTTCCTCTTCTTCTTCTACTTCTTCTTCTTCTTCTTCTTCTTGTTCATCATCATTATCATCATCTTCTTCTCCTTTTTCTTGTAGTTCTTCTTCTTTTTCTTCCTTTGCTTCTTGTTCCTGCTCCACCTCCCCCTCTTCTTCCTTTTCTTCCTCTTTTTCCTCTCCTTCTTGTTTTTCATCTTCTTCTTCTTTCTCTTCTTTTTCTTCTTCCCTTTCTTCTTCTTCTTCCTCTTCTTCTTCTTCTTCTTCATCTTCTACTTCTTCTTCTTCTTCTTGTTCTTCCTTTTCTCCTTCTTCTTCCTCTTCTTCTTCATCTTATTATTTATCTTCTTGTTCAAGTACTTCTTCTTTTTCTTCTTCTTCGTCTTGCTCTTGCTCTTCTTCTTCTTGTTATTGTTCTTCTGCTTCATCTTCTTCTTCTTCTTCTTCTTCTTCTTCTCCTTCTTCTTCTTTCCCTACTTCTACTACTTGTTCTTCTTTTCTTCTTCTTCTTCTTCTTCTACTTCTTCTTTTTCTTCGACTTAGACTTCTTCTTCTTCTTCTTATTATTCTTGTTCTTCCTCGTCTTCTTCTTGATCATCATCTTCTTTTTTTTTTTTCTACTTTTTCATCTTCCTCTTCTTCTTCTTCTTCCTCATCTTCTACTTTTTCTTCTTCTTTTTCTTCTTCATCATCATCATCATCATCATCTACTTCTTCTTCTTCTTCATCTGTTTCTTCTTCTTTTTCTTCTTCATCTTCTACATCTTTTTCCTATTCTTTTCCTTCTTCTTCATCTTCTTCTTCTTCTTTATCTTCTACTTCTTCTTCTTTATCTTCTACTTCTTCTTATTATTCTTCTTTACCTTCTTCCTCTGCTTCTAATTCTTCTTCTTCTTCTTCATCATCTTCTTCTTCTTCTTCTTCTTTTACTTCCTCTACTTCTTCCTATTTTTCTTCTTCTTTTTTTTTTCACCCTTTTCTTCTTATTTTTCTGCTTCTTCTTCTTCTTCTTCTTCTACTTCTACTACTTCTTCTTCATCTTCTTCTTCTTCTTGTTCTCCTCCTTCTTTTTCTTCCACTTCTTCTTCGTCTTCATCATCTTCTTCTTCTTCTTTTTCATCATCATCGTCTTCTTCTGCATCTTCTACTTCTAAGTCTTCTTCTTCATAATCATTATCTTATTCTTCTTCTTCTTCTTATTGTTATTCTTCTTCTTCTTCTTATTCTTATTCTTCATCATTTTTTCTACTTTTTCTTCTTCTTCTTTTTCTTCTTCTCCTCCTCTTTGTTTTCTTACTCTTCTCCTTCTTCTACTACTACTTTTTCTTCTACAACTTCCCTTCATCTTCTTCTTCTTCTTCTTCTTC
>JAIUJO010001315.1:60000-62500 GCA_023846275.1 Vanilla planifolia
CACCCTCTACTTCTTCTTCTTCTTCTACTTCTTCTTCTTCTTCTTCCTCCTCCTCCTCTTCTTCTTATTCTTACTCTTCTTCTTATTCTTATTCTTTTTCTTTTTAATCTTCTTCTTCTTCTTCTTCTTCTTTTTCTTCTACTTCTTCTTCATTTTCTTCCTGTTCTCTTCTTCTTCTTCTTCTTCTCCTTCTTCTTTGTCTTACACTTCTTCTTCGTCTTCTTCATCTTCTTCTTCTTTTTCATCATCATTGTCTTCTTCTTTTTCATCATCTTCTTCTTCTTATTCTTCTTCTTTTTCTTTTTAATCTTATTCTTCTTCTTCTTATTCTTTTTCTTCTTCTTTTTCTTCTACGTCTTCTTCATCTCTTTCTTCTGCTTCATCTTCGTCTTCTTCTTCTTCTCCTTGTTCTTCTTCTTCTTCTTCTTCTTGTTCTTCTTCTTCTTCTTCTTCTCTTCTTCTTTTTCTTCTGCTTCTTCCTCATCTTCTTTTTATCATCATCATCTTCGTCTTCTTCTTCTTCTTCTTCTTCATCTTTGTCTTCATCTTCTTCTTGATCATCATCATCATCTTCTTCCTCTTGTTGCTTCTCCTGCTCCTCCTCCTCTTCTTCTTCTACGTCTTCTTCTCCTTCTTTTTATTCTACCTCTTCTCCCACTTCTTTTCTTCTTCTTCTTCTTCTTATTCCTCTTCTCCTACTTCCTCCCCTTCTCCCTCATCCTCTTTTTCTTCTTCTTCTTCTTCTTCTTGCTCTTCATATTATTATTATTATTATTATTCATCATTTTCTTCTTTTAGTTTTTCTTCTTCTCCTTCTTCTTCTTCTTCTTCTCCTCTTCTTTCTTTTCCTACTCCTCCTTCTTCTACTACTACTTTTTCTTCTCCAACTTCTCTTCCTCTTCTTCATCTTCTTCTACCTCTTCTTCTTCTTCTTTTTCCTCTTCTGCTTCTTGTTCATCATCTTCTTCTCCCTCTTCTTCTTCTTCTTCTTCTTCACCTTCCTATTCTCCTTCTTCATTTACATCTAATTCTTCTTCTTCTTCCTCTTCCTCTTCTTCTTCTTCTTCTTCTTCCTCTTCTTCTTCTTCATCATCATCGTCTTCTTCATCTTTTTGCTTCTCCTCCTCTTCTTCTCCTTCTTCTTCTTCTTCTTCTTCTCCTTCTTTTGCTTCTTCCTCTTCACCTTCTTCCTCTTCTTCCACTTCTTTTCTTCTTCTTCTTCTTCTTCTTCTTCTTCCTCTTCTCCTTCTTCTTCGCTTTCTCCTTCTTCCTCCTTTTCTTCTTCCAGTTCTTTTCTTCGTCTACTTCTTCTTCTTCTTCTTCTTCTTCTACTTCTACTTCTTTCGCTTCTTTTGCTTCCACTTCTTTGTCTTATTCTTCTTCATCTTTTTCTTCTTCTTCTTCTTCTTCTTTTGCATATTCTTCTTCTTCTTTTGCATATTCTTCTTCTTCTTCTTCTTCTTCTTCCTCCTCCTCTTCCTCTTTAGCTTCTACTTTTTCTTCTTCTTTTTCTTCTTCTTCTTCTTCTTCTTCGTAATCGTCATCATCCTTTTCCACTACTTCTTCTTCTTCTTCTTCTTTCTTTTTTTTCTTCTTCCTCTTGTTCTTCATCTCCTTCCTCTACCTCTTCCTCTTCTTCTTCTTCTTCTTCTACAAAATCTTCTTCTTCTTCTTATTCAACTTCTTCATCATCTTTCTCTACTTCTAATTCTTCTAATTCTTCTTCGTCTTCTTTTTCTTTTTTTTGTTCTTTTTCTACTTCTTCTTCTTCTTTTTCTTCTTCTTCTTCTACTTCTACTTCTGCTTCTCCTTCTTTGTCTTCTTCATCATCATCATCTTCTTCTTCTTCTTCTTCATCATCTTCTTAATCTTCTTCTTCTTCCACTTCTTCTTCTTCTTCATCATCATCTTCCCCTTCTTCTTCTTCTTCTTCTGTTTGTTATTATTCTTCTTCTTCTCCCTGTTCTTCTTCTTCTTCAACTTCTTCTTTCTCTTCCTCTTCTTCTTCTTCTTCAACATCTTCTTATTCTTATTCTTCTTGATCTTCTTCAAATTCTAATTCTTCTTCCTCTGTTTCGTCTTGATCTTCTTCTTATTCTTCTTCTTCTTCCTCTTTATCCTCATCTTCTTCTTCTTCTTTTTTGTCATGCTCTTCTTCTTCTTCTTGTTGTTCTTATTCTTCATCTTCTTCTTCTACATTTTCTTCTTCTTCTTCTTCTTCTTCTTCTTCTTCTTCTTCTTTTTCTTCTTCTTCTTCTTCTCCTCCTTCCATTTCTACTCCTCCTTTTTATACCTCTTCTTCTTCTTCGACCTCTTCTTTTCTTCTTCTTCTTCTTCTTCTTCAACTTCCACCATTTCTTCTTCTCCTTCTTCCTCTTTTGCCTCTTATTGTTCTTCTTCTTCTTTTTCCTCTTCTTCTTCTTCTTCTTCTTCTTCTTCCTCCTCTTCTTTTTCTTCTTCTTCTTCTACTTCTACTTCTTCTTCTTGTTCTTCTTCTTCT
>JAIUJO010001859.1:37500-40000 GCA_023846275.1 Vanilla planifolia
CTTCTTCCTATTCTTCCTCTTCTTCTTCTCCGAGTTTTACTTCTTCTATGTCTTCCTCTTCTTCTTCTTCTTCTTGTTCATATTCTTCTTCTTTTTTTTTCTTCTCCTTCTTCATCTTGTTCTTCATCGTCTTCTTCTTCCTGTTTTTCTTCGTCTTCTACTACATCTTCTTCTTCTTCTTCTATGTCTTCTTCTTCTTCTTCTTCTTCTTCTTCTTCTTCTTCTTCTTCTTCTTCTACTTCTTCCTCTTCCTCTTCTTCTTCTTCTTCATCCTCAACATCTTCTTCTTACTCTTCTTCTTCTTCCTCCTCTTCTTCTTCTCCTTCTTCTTCTCCTTTATCTACTTCTTCTTCTTTTTCTTCTTGTTCTTCTTCTTCTTCTTCTTCTTCTCCTCCTCCTCCTCCTCCTCCTCCTTCTTCTTCTCCTTCTTCTTCTTCTTCGCCTATTTCTTCTTCTTTTTCTTCTTCTTCTTCATCATCGTCATCCTCTTCTTCTTCATCTTCTTCTACTTCGTCTTCCGCTTCTTCATCTTCTTCTTCTTCAACTTCTTCTTCTTCTTCTTTGACTTTTACTTCTTCTTCTTCATCTTCTTCTTCTTCTTCTTGCTCTTCTTTTCTTCTTCTTCTTTTTCTTCTTCTCGTTCTTCTTCTACTTCTTCGTCATCTACTTCTACTTCTTCTTCTTCATCATCTACTACTACTTCTTCTTCTTCTTTTTCTATGTCTTCTTCTTCTTCTTCTTCTTCTTCTTCTTATTGTTCTTCTTAGTCTTCTTCTCCTTCTTCTTCTTCTTCTTCCTCTTCTTCATGCTCAACATCTTCTTCTTCTTCTTCTTCTTCTTCTTCTTCTTTTTCTTCTCCATCTTCTTCTCCTCCTTCTCCTTCTTGTTCTTGTTCTTTTTCTTCATCTTCTTCTTCTTCTACTTCAACTTCTCCTTCTTCTCCTTCTTCTTCTTCTTCTTCTTCTTCGTCTTCTTCTTCTTCATCTTCTTCTTCTTCTTATTCTTATTCTTCTTCCTCCTTTTCTTCTTCTTGTTCTTCTTGTTCTTGTTCTTCTTCTTCTTTATATTTTTCTACTAATTTTTCTTCTTCTTATTCTTCTAACTCCACTTCATTAATTTCTTCTACTTCTTCTTCCTCGTCCTCTTCTTCTTCTTCTTCGTCTTCTTCTTCCTCCTCCTCTGCTTCTTCCTCTTCATCATCATCTGCTTCTTCTTCATTCTCTTCTTCTTCTTCCTCTTCTTCTTCTTTTTCTTCTTCTTCTTCTTCTTCATCCTCTTCTTCTTCTTGTTTATCTTCTTCTTCTTCTTCTTCTTCTTTGTCTTAGTCGTCTTCTTCTTTGACTTCCTCTATTTCTTTGTCATCTACTTGTTCTTTTTCTTCATCTTCTTCTTCTTCTTCTTCTTCCTCCTCCTCCTCTTCTTCTTCTACTACTAGTACTACTACATCTTTGTCTTCCTCTTCTTCATCTTCATCTTCGTCATTGTCTTCTTCTTCTTCTCTTTCTTCTTCTTCTACTCCTTCCCCTTCTTCTTCTTCTTTTGCTTATCTTTCTTCTCCTTTTTCATTTTCTTCCCCTTCTTCTTTTTCTAGTTCTTCTTCTTCTTCTTCTTCTTCTTCTTCTTCTACTACTTTATCTTCTTCTGCTTCTTCTACTTCTTCTTCTTTGTGGCCTATTTCTTCTGGTTCTTTTGCTGCTTCTTCTTCTTCTTCATCTGCATCCTCTTCATCTTCTTCATCTTCTTCTTCTTCTTTTTCCTCTTCTACTTCTTCTTCTTACTCTTCTTCTTCATCTCCTTCTTCCTCTTCATCTTCATCTTCTTCTTCTTCTTCTTCTTCTTCTTCTATTCCTTCTTCTTCTACTACTACTTCTTCTTCTTCTTCTTCTTTCTCTTCTTCTTCCTCTTCTTCTTCTTCTTCTCCTTCTTCTTCTTCATCTTGTTGTTCTTCTTCTTCAACTTCTTCATCTTCTTCTTGTTGTTCTTGTTCTTCTTCTTCTTCTATTACTACTTCTTCTCCTCCTCCTCCTCCTTCTTCTTCTTCTTCTATGTCTTCTTCTCCTCCTTCTTCTTCTTCTTCTTCTTCTTCTTTTTCTTCTTCTTCTTCTTCTTCTTCTTCTGCTACTTCTTCATCTTCTTTATCACCATCATCATCTTCTTCTTCTTCTTCTTCTTTGTCTTCCTCATCTCCCTCGTCGTCATCCTCTTCTTCTTCATCTTCTTCTTCTTCTTTTTATTCTTCTTCTTTTTCTTCTTCTTCTTCTTCTTCTTCTACTACTAATACTACTTCATCTTCTTCGACATCATCATCACCGTCATCTTCTTCTTCTTCTTCTTCTTTGTCTTCTTCATCTCCCTCATCGTCATCCTCTTCTTCTTCATCTTCTTCTTCTTCTTCGTATTCTTCTTCTTTTTCTTGTTCTTCTTCTTCTTCTTCTTCGTCTTCTTCTTCTTCTACCTCTTCGTCTTCTTCTCCTTCTACTTCTTCTTCTTCTCCTCCTCC
>JAIUJO010001859.1:65000-67500 GCA_023846275.1 Vanilla planifolia
ATCTTCTTCTTCTACTACTTTTGTTTCTTCTTCTTCTTCTTTTTCTTCTTCTCTTTCTTCTTCTACTTCATTGTCATCTACTTCTACTTCTTGTTCTTCGTCTTCTCCTTCTTCTTCTTCTCCTTCTTCTTCTTCTTCTTCTACGGCCTCTTCTTCTTCTTCTTCTTCTTCTTATTCTTCTTCTTCATCTCATTCTCCTTCTTCTTCTTCCTCTTCTTCTTCTTCATCTTCAACATCTTCTTCTTCCTCTTCTTCTTCTACATCTTCTTCTTTTTCTTCTTCTTGTCCTTCTTCTTCTCCTCCTCCTTCTCCTTCTTGTTCTTCTTCTTTTTCTTCTTCTTCTTCTTCATCTTCTTCTTCTTCTTCTTTCACTTCTTCTTCTTCTTCTTCTCCTTCTTCTTCTTCTTGGTTTTGTTGTGTTTCTTCTACTTCTTCGTCTTCTTCTTATTCTTCTTCTTCTTCTATTACTGCTTCTTCTTCTTCTTCTCCTTCTTCTTACTCTTCCTCTTCTTCTTCTTCTTCTTCATGTTTTCCACTTCTTTTTCTTTTGCATCTTTTTCTTTTTTTTCTTCTTCTTTGTTTTCTTCTTCTTTGTTTTCTTCTTCTTCTTCTTCTTCTTCTTGTATGTCTTCTTCTTCTTCTTTTTCTTCTTCTCCTACTTCTTCTTCTTCTTCTTTTTCTTCTTCTTCTTCTCCTTCTTCTTCTTCTTCTAGTTCTTCATCTTCATCATCATCATCTTCTTCTTCATTTTCTTCATCTTCATTGTCTTCTTCATCTCCTTCGTCGTCATCCTCTTCTTCTTCATCTTGTTGTTCTTCTTCTTCATCTTCTTCTTCTTCTTCATCTTCTTCTTCTTCTTCGTCTTCTTTTTATTCTTCTTCTTCTTCTTCTTCTTCTTCTTCTACCTCTTCGCATTCTTCTCCTTCTACTTCTTCTTCTTCTTCTTCTCCTTCTAATTCTTCTTTTTAATCTTCTTTTTCTGCTCTTTCTTCTTCTTCTTCTTCTTCTTCTTGTTCTCCTTCTTCATCTTTTTTTTCTTCTATTTCTTCATCTTATTATTATTATTCTTACACTTCTTGTTTTTCTTATTTTTCTTCTTCATCTTGTTCTTCTTCTTCACCTTTTTCTTCTTCTTCTTCGCCTTTTTCTTCACCTTCTTCTTCTTCGTCGTCTTCTTCTTCTTCTAGTTCTTCTTGTTCTCCTTCTTCACCTTTCTCTTCTTCTTCTTCTACTTCTTTTTCTTCTTCAGCTTCTTCTTCAAGTTCTTTATCTTGTTCTTCTTTGATGCATTCTCCTTCATCTTCTTCTTCTTATTCTTCTTCTTCTTCTTCTTCTTCTTCTTCGTCTTCTTTTTCTTCTTCTTCATCTTCTTCTTCCCCTCCTTCTTTTTTGACTACTTTTCACCTTATTATTATTATTATTCTTCTTCTTCATCATCTTCATTTTTTTCTTCTTCATCTTCCTCTTCTTCTACATCTTCTTCTTCTTCTTCTTCTACTTCTTTTTCGTCTCCCTCTTCTTCGTCTTTTTCTTCTTCTTCTCCTTCTTCTCCGGCTTCTTCATGTTCTTCATCTTCTTCTTCTTCTTCTTCTTCTTCTTTGCCTTCTTCTTCGTCTTCTTCTTCTTCTTCTTCCTCTCCTTCTCCTTCTTCTTTTTCTGCTTCCTCTTCATCATCATCATCTTTTTCATCTTCTTCATGATCTTCTTCTTCTTCTTCTTCTTCTTCTTTCTTCTTCTTTATCAGAATCTTCTTTTTTTCTTTTTCTTCTTTTTGTTCTCCATCTTCTTCTTCTTCTTGTTCTTTGTCTTCTTCTTCTTATTCCTCTTCTTCTATTTCTTCATCTTCAACTTCTTCTTCTTCTTCTATTTCTTCTTCTTCTTCTTCTTCTTCTTCTTCTCCTTCTCCTTCTTCTTCTTCTTCTTCCTCTTCTTCTTCTTTTTCTGCCTCATCTTCTTCTTCTTCTTCTTCTTCATCATCTTCTTCATAATCTTATTCTTCATATTCTTCTTCTTCTTCTTCTTCTTTTTCTTCTTTTTCTTCTCCTTCTTCTTCTTGTTCTTCATCTTCTACTTCCTCTTCATTTTCTAACTCTTCTTCTTCTTCTTCTTCTTCTTCATCCCCTTCTTCATCTTCATCTTTGTCCACTTTTTCTACAATTTTTCCATCTTCTTCTTTTTCTTGTTCTTCTTCTTCTTCGTCTTGATCTTCTCTTCTTCTTCTTCTTCTTCTTCTTCTTCTTCTACTTCCTCTTCTTCATCTTCCTCTTCTTCGTCGTCTTCTTCTTCTCCATCTTCTTCTTCTTCTACTTATTATTATTATTATTATTATTATTATTATTATTATTATAATTATTATTACTATTATATTATACTTCTTCTTTTTCTTCTTCTTCTTCTTCTTCTTCGTCTACTTCTTCGTCTTCTTCTTCTTCTTCTTCGTTTTTTTCTTCATCTTCTTCATCTTCTTTATGTTTTCATCTTCTTATTCTTCTTCTTCTTC
>JAIUJO010001859.1:72500-75710 GCA_023846275.1 Vanilla planifolia
CTTTTTTCATCATCTTCTTCTACTTTTTCTTCTTCTTCTTGCTCTTCTTCTTCTTCTTCTTCTCCTTCTTCTTCTTCTTCTTCTTCCTATTGTTATTATTATTATTGTTATTATGCTTGTTGTTATTATTCTTCTTTTTCTTCTTCTTCTTCTTCTTCTTCTTCTTTTTCTTCTTGTTATTCTTCTTCTTCTTCTTCTACTTTGCCTTCTTCTTCTTCTTCTCCTTCTTCTTCTTCTTCTTCTTCTACTTCTTCTTCTTCATCTTCTTCTTCTTCTTCTAGTTCTTCTTTTTCTTTTTCTTCTTCTTTTTCTTCTTCTCCTTCATCATCATCATCTTCTTCTTCTTCTTCTTCTTCTTCTTCTACTTCTTCTTCTTCTTCTTTCTCTTCTTCTACTTTTCTTTCAGTTTCTTTTTCTTCTTTACCTTCTTCTTCTACCTCTTCTTATTCTTCTTCGTCTTCTTCTTCTTCTTCTTCTTCTTCTTATTCTTCTTCTAGTTCTTCTTTGTCATCTTCTTTTTCTTCTTCTTCTTTTTATTTCTCTTCATGCTCCTCTTATTCCTCTACTTCTTCTCCTTCATTTCATCTTCTTTATCTTCTTCTTCTTCTCCTTCTTCTTCTTCTTCTTCTTCTTATCCTTTGTCTTCCTCTCCTTCTTCTTCTTCTTCTTTTTCTTCTTCTTCTACTTCTTTTCTATCTTCTTTGTCTTCTTCTTCATGTTCTTCTTCTTCTTCATTTTCTTCTTCATCGTACTCTTCATCTTCTTCTTCTTCTTTTTCTTCTTCTTCTACTTTTTTGTCTATTTTTGCTTCTTCTTTTGCTTCTTTATCTTCTTTTTCATCTTCTTCATTTTCTTCTTCTTCTTCTTCATCTTCTTCTTCTTCTTTGACTTTCTCTTTTTCTTCTGTCCTTTCATCATCTTCTTCTGCCTCTATCTCTTGTTCTTCTTCTTCTACTTTTTCCTCTTCTTCTTCTACTTTTTCTTCTTCTTCTACTTCTTCGTCTTCTTCTTCTTCTTCGTCTTCTTCTTCTTCTTCTTCTTCTCCTTCTCCTTCTTCTTCTCCTTTTTCTTCTTCTTGTTCTTCTACTACTTCTACTATTTTTCTTTTTCTTTTTTTTTTTCTTCTTCTTGTTCTTCTTCTCTTTCTTCTTGTCCTTCTTCTTCTTCTTCTTCTTGTTTTTTTAATTCATCGTCTTCGTCTTCTTCTTCTTGATGTTCTTCTTCTTCTTCTCCTTCTTCTTCTTCTTCTTCTTCTTCTATCTTCTTGTTCTTCTCATTTTTTTACATTTTCTTCTACCTCCACTTCTTCTTTATCTTCTTCTTCTTCCTTTTCTTTGCCTTCTTCTTCTTCATTTTCTTCTTCTTTCTTCTTCTTCTTCTTAGTCTTCTACTTCTTCTTCTTCTTCTTCTTCTTCTTCTTCTTCTTCTTCTACTCCTAATTCTTCTTCTTCTTCTTCTTCTTCTCGATCATCTTCTTCTTCTTCTTCTTCCTCTACGTCTTCTTCTACTTCTTCATCTTCTTCTTCTTCTCTGTCTTCTTCTTCTTCTTCTTCTTCTTTTTCTTCTTCTCCTTCTTCTTCTTCTTCTTCTTCTTCTACTTTTCTTCTTCTTCTTCTTCTTCTTCATCATCATCATCTTCTACATCTTCTTCTCCTTTTTCTTCTTCTTCTTCTTCTTCATCTTCTTCTTCTTCTTCTTCTTCTGCTTCTTCTTCTTCCTCTTTTCCTTCTTCTTATTCTTCTTGTTCTTCTTCTTCTTCTTCTTTTTCTTCATCTAGTTCTCCTTCTTGTTCTTCTTTTTCTTCTTCTTCTACTTCTACTTCTTCTTCTTCTTCTTCTTCCTATTTTTCTTCTAATTCTTATTCTACATCTCCTTCTTCTTCTTCTTCTTCTTCTTCTTCTGCTTTTTCTTCAACTTTCTCTACTTCTTCTTCTTCTTCTTCTTCTTCTTCTTCTTCTTCTTCTTCTTCTTCTCGTCTTTTTCTTCTTCTACGTCTTCGCCTTCTTTTTCATCTTTGTCTTCTTCTTCTTTTATTCTTTTTCCTCTTCTTCTTCTTCTTCTTTTTCATCTTCTTCTTCTCATTCTTCTTCGTCGTCTTCTTCTTCTTCTTCTTCTTCTTCATCCTCTTCTTCTTCGACTTCTTGAACTTCTTCTTCTTTGACTTCTTCATCTTCTTCTTTGTCTTCTTCTTGTTCTTGTTCTTGTGATTTTTCTTGTTCTTGTTCTTCTTGTTCTTCTACTTCTCCTTCTGTTTCTTCTTATTCTACTTCTTCGTCTTCATCTTCTTCTTCTAGTACTTCTTCCTTTTCATCTTCTTCTTATACTACTGCTTCGTCTTCTTCTTCTGCTTCTTCTTCTTAATCAATGTCTGCTTCTTCTTCTTCGATTTCTAGTTCTTCTTCTTCTTCTTTTTCTTCTTCATCTCCATATTCTTCTTTTTCTTCTTTTCCTCCTCCTTCTTTTCTTCTTCTTTTTCTTGTTCTTGTTGTTTTGCTTCTTCTACTTCTTCTTGTTATTCTTCTTCTTCTACTACTTCTTCTTCTCCTTCTTCTTCTTCTTTGTTATCTTCTTCTTCTTTGATGCATTTTTCTTCTTCTCCTTCATTTTCTTCTTCTTGTACTTCTTCTTCTTCATTTTCTACTTTTTCTTCTTCTTCTTCTTCTTCTTCTTCTTCTTCTACTTCTTCTTCTTCGTTTTCTTCTTCTTCTTCTTCAAAATCTTCTCCTTCTTCTTCTTTTTCTGGTTCTTGTTCTTTTCCTTCTTCTTCGTCATCATCCTTCCCTTATCTTTCTTTTTCTACTTCTCTTTCGTTTTCTTCTTCTTCTCCTCTTTCTTCATCTTCTTATTCTTCAACTTCTTCGTCCTCTACTTCTTCTTCCTCTTCTTCTTCTTCTTCTTCATCTGCTTCTTCTTCTTCTTCTGCTTCTTCTTCTCCTTGTTCTTCTTTGTCTTTTTCTTCTTCTGCTTCTTCGTCTTCTTCTTCTTCTTTTGCTTCTTTTTTTTCTTCGTCTACTTCTTCTTCTTCTTCTTCTTCTTCTTCTTCTCCTTCTTCTTCTCCTTCTTCTCCTTCTTCTTCTTCTCCTTCTCCTTCTTCTCCTTCTTCTTCTTCTTCTTCTTTTTCTTCGTCTTCTTCTTCTTCTTCTTCTTCTTCTCCTTCTTCTCCTTCTTCTCCTTCTTCTCTTCTTCATCTTCTTCTTCTTCTTCTTCTTC
>JAIUJO010001350.1:0-2500 GCA_023846275.1 Vanilla planifolia
TTCTTCTTCTTCTTAGTTATCTACTACTACTACTATCATTCCTTCTTCTTCTTCTTCTTCTCCTCCTCCTTATCCTACTTCTGTTCCTTATTCTCCTCCTTCTCATTCTCATTCTTCTCTTTCTCCTTCTCCACCTTCTCTTTCTTCTCTGTCTTCTTTTTTTCTTCTTGTTCTTGTTCTTCTTATTCTTCTTCTTCTTCTTCTTCTTCTTCTCCTCCCTTTTTACTTCTTCTTTTCCTTCTTCCCCTTCTTCTCCTTCTTCTACTTCTTAATCTACTATTGCTTCTTCTCTTCTTTTTCTTATTCTTCTTCTTCTTCTTCTTCTCCTTCTTCTTCTTCTTCTTCTTCTTCTTTTTCTTCTTCTTCTCCTTCTTCTCCTTCTTCACCTTCTTCTCCTCCACCTTTTTCTCTTCCTTCTTCTCCTTCTTCTACTTCCTCCTCTTTTCCTTCTTCTAGCTCTCCTACTTCTTCTTCTTCTTCTACTTCTTCTTCTTCTCCTCATTCTTCTTCCTCTTCTTCTTCTTCTTCTTCTTCCTCTTCCTCTTCTCTTCTTCTTCTTCTTCTTCTTCTTCTTCTACTTCTTCTTTTTCATCTTCTTCCTTTTCCTCTTCTTCTTTTTCATCTTCTTCCTTTTCTTCTTCTTCTTCTTCTTCTTCTTCATCTTTTACTTCTTCTTCTTCTTCATCATCATCATCTTCTTCTTCTTCCTCTTCTTTCTTTATTCTTCTTCTACTTCTTCTCCTTTTTAATCTTCTTCTTTCACATCTTCTTTTTCTTCTTCTTCTTCCTCTTCCTCTTCTCTTCTTCTTCTTCTTCTTCTTCTACTTCTTTTTCTTCTTCTCCTCCTTTTTCTTTGTCTTCTTCTTCTTCTTCTTCTTCATCTTCTTCTTCATCATGTTCTCCTTCTTTGTATTCTCCTTCTTCTTCTCCCTCTTCTTCCTCTTCTTCTTCTTCTTCTACTTCTTCTTCTTCTTCTTCATCTTCTTCTTCTTGTTCTTCTTCTTCTTCATCATCTTCTTCATTATCATCTTCTTCTTCTTCTTCTTCTTCTTCCTCTTCTACTTCTACTTCTTCTTCTTCTTCCCCTTCTGCTTCTTATTCTTCTTCTCCTTCATCTTCTTCATCATCTTCTTCTTCTTCTTATTCTTCTTCTCCTTCATCTTCTTCATCATCATCATCATCTTCTTCTTCTTCTTCTTCTTCTTCATCTTCTTCTTCTTGTTCTTCTTCAACATCATCTTCTTCTTTTTCTTCTTCTTCTTCTTCTTCTTCTTCTTCTTCTACTCCTTCTTCTGCTTCTCTTTTTCTTTTTCTTCTTCTTCGCCTTCTTCAACTTCATCTTCTTCTTCTTGTTCTTTTACTTCTACTTCTACTTCTTATTTTTCTTCTTCTTCTTCTTCTCCGTCTCTTTCATCTTCTACATCTTCTTCTTCTTCTTCTTCTTCTTCTTCCTTTTCTTATCCTTTTTCTTCCTCTTATTCTTCTTCTTCTTCCTCTTCTTCAATTTCTTCTTTTTCTTCTTCTTCATCTTCTTCATCTTTCTCTTCATCTTCTTCTAATTCTAAGACTTCTTCCTCTTTTTTTTTCCCTCTTCTTCTTCTTCTTCTTCTTCTTCTTTTTCCTCTTCTTCTTTTTCTTCTTATTTTTTCTTCCAGTTCTTCTTCTTCTTTTTCTTCTTCTTTTTCTCCTCCTCCTCCATCTTCTTCTTCTTCTTCTTCTTCTTCTTCTTATTCTCTCTTTTCTTCTTCAAATCTTCTTCTTCTTTTTCTTTCTTTTCTTCTTCTACTTCTTCTTTCTTTTCTTCTTCTTCTTCTTTTTCTTCTTCTTCTTCTTCTTCTTCTATTTCTTCTTCTATATCTCCCACCTCTTCTTCTTATTCTTCTTGCTCTTCTTCTCCTTCTTCTTCTTCATGTTCCTCTTATTCTTTTCCTTCTTCTTCTACTTTTGCTTTCATCTTATTCTTCTTCTTCTTCTTCTTCTTCTACTTCTTCCTCTTCTTCTTCTACTTCAAGTTCTTCTTCTTCTAATTCTTATTCTTATTCTTGTACTTCTTCTTCATCTATTTGTTCTTCTTCTTCTCCTTCTTCTTCTTCTTGCTCTTCTTCTACTTCTTCTTCTTCTTCTTCTTGCTCTTCTTCATCTTCTTCTTCTGCCTCTCCTTATTATTCTTCTTCTTCTCCTTCTTCTAATGCTTCTTCATTTTCTTCTTCTTCTTCTCCTCCTTCTTCTTCTTCTTCTTCCTCTTCTTCTTCTTCTTCTTCTTGTTCTTCTTTATCTTCTTCTTCCATCTCACCTTATTCTTCTTATTCTTCTTCTTCTTATTCTTCTTCTTCTAATTCTTTTTCCTTTTCTTCTTTTTCTTCTTCTTCTTTTTCTTCTTCTTCTTTTTCTTCTTGTTGTTTTTTTTCTTGTTCTTCTTCTTCTTCTTCTTATTGTTCTTCTTCTTCATCTACTATTCTTTTTCTATTTCTTCTTCTTCTTCTTCTTCTTAATCTTTGTC
>JAIUJO010001350.1:7500-15000 GCA_023846275.1 Vanilla planifolia
TCTTCTAATTCTACTACTTCTCCTTCTTCTCCTTCTTCTTCTTCTTCTTCTTTTACCTCTTAGCTTCTTCCTATTCTTCTTCTTCTCCTCCTCCTTCTACTTCTTCTTCTTCTGCATCTTCTACTTGTTGCTCTTCTTCTTCTCCTTCTTTGTATTCTTCTTTCTCTTCTTCTTCTCGTTCTTCTACTTTTCTCATTCTTCACCTTCTTCACCATCTTCTCCTTCTTCTCCTTCTCCTTCTAGTTCATCTTCTTCTCTTTCTACTACTTCTCCTATTATTGCTTCTTCTTCTTCTTCTTCTTCTTCTTCTCCTTCTCCTTCTTCTTCCTCTTCTTCTACTTCTTCTTCTTCATTCTTCTTCTTCTTCTTCTTCTCCTTCTTCTTCTTCTTCTTCTTTTTGTTTCTCTTCCTCTTCTCCTTCTTCTTCTTCTTCTACGTTAGGTATTTCTTCTTCTATTTCTTCTTTTTCTTCTTCTTCTTCTTCTTCGAGTTCTTCTTCTTCTTCTTCTTCCTCTTCTTCTTCTTCTTCTTTTTCTTCCCTTAATTCTTTTTTTCTTCTTCATCTTCTCCTTCTTCTTCTTCCTCTTCCCCTTCTTCATTTTCTTCTTCTTCTTCTTCTTCTTCTACTTCTTCTTTTGTCTCTTCTTCTTCTTCTTCTTCTTTTCTTCTTCTTGTTCTTCTTCATCATCATATTCATCTTCTTCTTCTTCTTCTTTTTCTTCTTCTTCATCTTCTTCTTTGTCTTCATCATCTCTTCTTCTTCTTCTTCTTATTGTTATTCTTATTCTTCTTCTTCTTCTTCATCATCTTCTACGTCTTCTAATTCTTCTTCTTCCTCTTCTTCTGCTCCTTCTTCCTACCCTTCATCATCTTCTTCTTCTTCCTCTCCTTATTATTATTCTTCTTCTTCTTCTTCTTTTTCTTCTTCTTCTTCTTAATCTTCATCTTTTTCTTCTTCTTCTTCTTCTTCTTCTTTTTCTTCTTCTTCCCCTTCTTCTTCCTCTTCTTCTTTTTCTTCTTCTTCTTCTTCTTCATCTTCTTCTTCCACTTCTTCTTGTCTTTCTTCTTCCTTTTTTTCTTCTTTTTCTTCTTCTTTTTCTTCTTCTTGTTATTGCTCTTTATCAACTTCTTCTTCTTCTTATTGCTCTTTATCATCTTCTTCTTCTTCTTCGTCTTCTTCCTCTTCTTCTTCTTGCACTTCTTCTTCCTCGTCTTCTCCTTCTTCTTCTTCATCGTTATGATCTTCTTCTTCTTCTTCTTCATCATGATTATGATGATGATGATCATCATCATCATCTTTTTCCTCTTCTTTCTCTTCTTGCTCTTCTTCTTCTTTTTCTTCTTCTTCTTCTTCTTCTTCTTCTTCCTTTTCTTCTTTGTCTTCTTCTTTTCCTTCTACCTCTTCTTCCTTTACTTCTTCTCCATCTCCTTCGTTTACTTCTTCTTCTTCTTCTTCTTCTTCTTCTTCCTCTTTGTCTGCTTCTTCTACATCCCCTACTTCTTCTTCTTCTTCTTCTTCTTCTTCTTCTTCTTCTTCTTCTTCTTCTCCTTCTCCTTTTCTACTTTTTTCTCTTCTTTTTCTCCTTCTTCTTCCTTTTCAACTTCTTTTTCTTCATCTTCTTCTTCTTCCTCCTCCTCCTCAACTTCGTCTTCTTTTTCTTACTCTTCTTCTTCATTTTCTTTGTCTTATTCTTCTACTTCTTCGATTTCATTTTCTTCTTCTTCTTCTCCTTCTTCTCATTTTTCTTCTTCTTGTCGTTCTTCACCTTCTTCTCCTCCTCTGTTTCCTTCTCTTCCTTCTCCTTCTTGTTCTACTACTTATTCTACTTTTCTACTTCTCCTACTTTTTCTTATTCATCATCATCATCTTCCTCTTCTTCTTCTTCTTCTTCTTCTTCTTGTTCTTCTTCTTTATCTTTCTTCATTCTACTTCATCCTCTTTTTTTTCTTCTTCTTCTTCTTCGTCTTCTTCTTGTTCTTCTTCTTCTTCTTTCTCTTCTTCCTCTTCTTCTTCTTCTTCTTCTTCTTCTTCTTCTTCTTGGACTTCTTTTTATGCTTCTTCTTATTCTTCTTCTTCTCCTTCAGTTGCTACTTCAACTTCTTCTTCTTCTTCTTCTCTTTCATCATCATCTTCTTCTTCTTCTTGTTCCTCTTCTTCTTATTATTTATTTTACTTGTTCTTCTTCTTCTTCTTCTTCTTCTTCTTCTACTTCTTCATTTTATTCTTGTTCTTCTTCTTCTATTAATACTTCTACCACTACTTCTTTTTGTTTTGTTCTTCTTCTACTTCTTTTTTGTTATACTTCTTATTCTTCTTCTTCTTCTTTTTCTTCTTAAAGCTCATCATCGTCTTCTTCCTCTTCGTTTTCCTCTTCTTCTTCTTCTTCTCTTTATTCTTGATCATTATCATCATCATCATCTTATTCTTCTTCTTGTTCTTCTTCTGCTTCTTTTTCTTCCACTAGTACTTCTTCTTCTTTATCTTATTCGTCTTCTTCTGCTTCTTCTTCTTCCTCTTCTTTTTATTCTTTTACTCTATCTTCCCCTTCTAGTTCTCCTTCTTCTTCTTCTTCCTCTTCTTCCTCTTGTTCGCCTTCTTCTTCTTTTTCTTCTTCTTCTTCTTCTTCCTGAACTTCTTATTATTATTATTATTATTATTGTTAGTATTATTATTATAGTTATTATTATTATTATTATTTTATTATTCTTCTTCTTGTTCTTATTCTTCTTTTTAATCTTCTTCTTTTTATTCTTCTTGATCATTATAATCCTCTTATTCTCCTTCATCTTCTTCTTTGTCGCCTTTCTGTTCTTCTTCTTATTATTATTATTCTTCTTCTTCTTCTTCTTCTTCTTCTTTTTCACAATTTTCATCCTCTTCTTCTTCTTCTTCTTCATCTTTCTCATCATCTTCTTCTTCTACTTCTTCTTGCGCTCTTTCTTTTTTTCCTCTTTTTCTTCTTCTACTATTGTTATTCTTCTTCTTCTACTTCTTCATCTCCTTCTTATTATTCTTCTTATTATTATTATTATTATTATTATTATTATTATTATTGTTATTGTTATTATTATTATTATTATTATTCTTGTTCTACTCCTTCCTCTTCTTATTCTTCTTGATCATTATCGTCATCATCATCTTCTTCTTCTTCTGTCTCTTCCTTATGTTCTTCTTCTTCTTCTTCCTCTTCTTCTTTTTCTACTTCTTCTTCTAGTCCTTCTTCTTCTTGTTCTTTTCTTGTTCATCCTCCTTCTTCTTCCTCCTCTTCTTCTTCTTTTTCTTATTCTTCTTCTTGTTCTTCTTTTTCTTCTTTTTCTTCTTCTTCATCTTCTTCATCAACATCATCATGTTCTTCTTCTTCTTCTTCTTCTTCTTCTTCTTCTTATTTTGCTTTTTCTTATTCTTCTTCTTCTACTTCTTCTTCTTTCTCTTCCTCTTTTTCTTCTACTACTACTTCTTATTGTTATTCTTGTTGTTGTTCTTCTTATTTATCATGTTCTTCTGGTTCTTCTTCTTCTTCATCATCATTTACTTCTTTTTCTGCTTCCTCTTCTTCTTCTTCTTTCTTCTTCCACTTCTTATTCTTCTTCTTCTTCTTCTCCTTCTTCTTCATCTTCTTCTTCAATTCTTCTTCTTCTTCTTCTTCTTCTATTCTTTTTCTTCTTCTTCTTCCTTTTCTTTGCCTACTTCTTTTTCTTCTTCTTTTATTGGAACTTTTTATTATTATTATTATTATTATTATTATTATTCTTTTTCTTCTTCATCTTCTTCGTCTTCGTCTTCCTCTTCTTCTTCTTTCATCTTCTTCTTCTTCTCTTTTATCTTCTTCTTCTTCTTCTTCTTCTTCTTCTTCCACTTCTTCTTCCACTTCTTCTTCCTCATCAACTTCTTCACCTTCTTCTTCTTCTTCTTCTTATACTTCTTCTTCTTCTTCTTTTTCTTCTTCGTCTTCTTCTTCTTCCTTCTCTTTTTCTTTTTCTTCTTCTTCTTCTTCTTTTTCTTCTTCTTTTTATTCTTCTTCTTCTTCTTTGTCTTCTTCTTCTTCTTTTTCTTCTTATTATTATTATTATTATTATTATGACTATTAATATTGTTTTTATTATTTTTTTTATTATTCTTCTTCTTCTCCTACTTCTTCTTTTTCTTCTTCTTTTTCTTCTTCTTCTTCTTCTTCTTCTTCTCCTCCTTCTTCTTTGTCAACTTTTTCTTCTTCTTCTTCTTTCGCTTGTTCTTCTTGATCTTCTTCTTCTTCTTCTTCTTCTTCTTCTTCTTCTTCTTATTCTTGTTCTTATTCTTATTCTTATTCTTATTCTTCTTCTTCTTGAGCTTTTTCTACTTCTCCTTCTTTGTCTTCTTTATCTTTTTTTCCTCTTCTTCTCTTATTTCTTCTTCTTCCTACTCTTCTTCTTTTATTACTTCTTTTTACTCCACTTATTCTTCTTCTTCTTCTTCTTCTAATTCTTTTATCCATTTCTTCTTCTTCTACTACTTCTTTTACTTTTTCTTCTTATTCTTCTTCTTGTTCTTGTTCCTCTTCTTCTTCTTCTTATTGTTCTTCTTCTTCTTCTAATTTTATTTCATCTTCTTCACCATCTTCTACTTCTCCTTCTTCTTCTTCTTCTTCTTCTTAATCTTCTTCTTCTACTTCTTACTCTTCCTCTTCTATTTCTTCTTCTTCTTCTTCTTTACCATAATCTTCATCTTCTTCATCTTCTTTATCTTCTTCTTCTTCTTCTTTGTCTTCCTCTTTTTTTCTTTTTCTTTCTCCCATTTCTCTTCTTCTTCTTATACTTCTCCTTTTTCTTCTTCTTCTTCTTCTACAACTTCTTCTTCTTCTTCTTCTTCTCCTTCTTCTTTTTCTTCCTCTTCTTCTTCCTCTATTGCTTCTTCTTTTGCTTCTTCTTCTACTTCATCTTCTTTTTCTACTACTTCTTCATCTTTCTTCATTCTTCTTCTTCTTCTTTTTCTTCTTCCTCCTCTTCCTCTTCTACTTCTACTTCTTTTTCATTTTCTTCTTCTTCTTCTTCTCCTTCTGCTACTGCTACAACATCTATTACTACTACTACTTTTTCTTCTTCTTCTTATTCTTCTTCTTCTTCTCCTTGATCATCATCATCTTCTTCTTCTTCCACTTCTTCTTCTTCTTCTTCTTCTTCTTCATCTTCTTCTTCTTCTTCTTCTCCTTCTCCTTCTTCTTTTTCTTCTTCTTTTTATTCTACTGCTTCTTCTTCATCTTTGTCTACTTCTTCTTCTTCATCTTCTTCTTCTTGTTTTCTTCTTCTTCTATGTTTCTATCTTCTTCCTCTTCTTCTTCTTCTTTTTCATCTTGTTATTCTTCTTTAGCTTCAACTTCTTCTTCTTCTTCGCCTATTTCTTCTTTTTCTTCTTCTTCTTCTTCTTGAACTTTATATTATTATTATTATTATTATTATTATTATTATTCTTTTTTTCTTCGTCTTCTTCTTCTTCTTCTGCTTCTTCTCAATCTTCTTCTTTGTCATCTTCTTCAATTTCAACTTCGTATTCTTCTTGATTTTCATAATCTTCATCTTCTCCTTCTTCTTCTCCTTCACCATTCTCTTCTTCTTCTTCTTCTTCTTCTTCTTCCTCGTCTTCTTCTTCTTCTTCTCCTTCATCTTCTTCTTCTTCCTCTTCTTCTTCTTCTTCTTCTTCTTCCACTTCTTCTTCATCAACTTCTTCTTGTCCTTCTTTTTCTTATTCTTCTTCTTCTTCTTCTTGTACTTCTTCTTTCTCTTCTTCTTCTTCATCTTCATCAACATCTTCTTCTTCTCCTTCTTCTTCTTTCTCCTCCTCTTTTTCTTTTTCTTCTTCTTTTTCTTCATCTTCTGCTTCTTCATCGTCTTCTTCTTCTTGTTCTTTTACTTCTTCTTCTTCTCATTATTATTACTATTGTCATTGTAATTACTATTATTCTTTTTTTTATTATTTTCTTCTTCTTCTTCTTCTTCTCGTTCTTCTTGTTCTTCTTTGTCTCCTTCTTCTTCTTCCACTTCTTCTTCTTCTTCTGCTTGTTCTTCTTGTTCTTCTTCCTCTTCTTGTTGTTCTTCTTCTACTTCTTGTTCTTCTTCCCCTTCATCTATGTCTTCTTCTTCTTCCACTTCTTCTACTTCCTCTTTTACTTTTTCTTCTTTATCTTCTTTTTTTCTTGCTCTTCTACTACCTTTTCTTCTTCTTCTTCTTCTTTTTCCTCTTCTCCATCTTCTTCTTATCCTTCATCTCCATCTTCTCGTTTTCATTCTTATCCATCTCCTTCTTCTCCATCTTCTTATGCTACTTCTTCTTCTTCTTCTTCTTCTCCTTCTTCTTCTCCTTCTCCTTCACCTTTTTTTCACATCTCTTTCTTCTCTGTCATCTCCTTCTCCTTATTCTCCTTCTCCTTATTCTCCTTCTTCGACTTCTTCTATTTCTACTTCTACTACTACTACTACTATTTTTTTTCTTCTTCTTCTCTTTCTTCTTCTTCTTCTTCTTGTTCTTTTTCCTCTACTTCTGCTACTTCTTCTTCTCCTTCTTCTTCTACTTGTTCTTCTTCTCCTTCTTCTACTTCTCAACTTCTTCTTCTTCTTCTTCATCATCTTCTTCAGCTTCTTCTTCTACTTCTTCTTTTCTTCTTCTTTTTCATCATCTTCTTTTTCTTCTTCCACTTCCTCTTCTTCTTCTTCTTCTTCTTCCTCTTCTTCTTCGTCTTCTTCTTACATTTCCTCTTGCTCTTCTTCTTCTTCTTATATTGCTTCTCTTCATCTTCTTCCTCTTCTTCTTCTCTTCCTCCTTCATCATCATCATCTTGTTCTTCTTCTTCTTCTTCTTCTTCTTCTTCTTCTTCCTCTTCTTCTTCTTTTCCTTCTTTTGCTTCTTCTTCTTCTTCTTCTATTTCTTATTCTTCTTCTTCTTCCTCATCATCTTCTTCTTCCACTTTTTCTTGTTATTCTTCTTCTCCTTCTTCTTCTTCTCCTTCTTCTTCTTATTATTATTATTAATATTATTATTATTATTATTATTAGTGTTCTTCTTCTTCTTCTTTACGTTCATCTTCTTCTTCTTCTTCTTCTTCTTCTTCTACAACTTTTTCTACTTCATCTTCTACTACTACTTCTTCTTCTTCTTCATCTCCTTCTTCTTCATCTTCTTCTTCTTCTTTGTTTTCCTTTTTTTTCTCCTTCTTCTTCTTCTTCTTCCTCTTCTTCTTCCTCTTTTTCTTCATCTTCTTCTTCTTCTTCATCATCTTCTTCTTCTTTCGGTTCATCTACTTTTTTTCTTCTTCCTCCTCCTCTTCTTCTTTTTCTTCTTCTTATTGTTTTCTTCTTCTTCTTCTTCTTCTTCTTCTTCTTCTTCTCCTTCTTTTTTTTCTTCTTCATCCTTTTCTTCTTTGAATCTTCTTTTCCTTTTTGTTCTTCGTCGTCTACTTTTTCTTCTTCTTCTTCTTCTTCCTCTTCTTCTATACCTTCTTCTACATCTCCTACCTCTTCTTCTTCTTCTTC
>JAIUJO010001350.1:20000-22500 GCA_023846275.1 Vanilla planifolia
ACCTTTTCTTCTTCTTCTTGTTCTTCTTCTTCCTCTTCTCCATCTTCTTCTTATCCTTCATGTCCATCTTCTTGTTTTCATTCTTATCCATCTCCTTCTTTTCTATCTTCTTATGCTACTTCTTCTTCTTCTTCTTGTTCTTCTTCTTCTCTTTCTTCTTCTCCTTCTTCTTCTTCACCTTTTTCTTCACATCTCCTCCTTTTCCTTCATCTCCATCTCCTTATTCTCCTTCTTTGACTTCTTCTATTTCTACTACTACTACTACTACTACTACTTTTTCTTCTTCTTCTTCTTCTTCTTCTTCTTCTCTTTCTTCTTCTTATTCTTGTTCTTTTTCCTCTACTTCTGCTACTTCTTCTTCTCCTTCTTCTTCTACTTGTTCTTCTTCTCCTTCTACTTCTCAACTTCTTCTTCTTCTTCTTCATCATCTTCTTCAGCTTCTTCTCCTTCTTAATCCTCTACTTCTTCTTTTCCTTCTTCTTCATATTCTACTTTTTCCACATTCTTTTCCTTCTTCACCATCTTCTCCTTCTCTTTCTTTTCTTCCTTCTCCTTCTTCTCCCTTTCCTTCAACTTTCCTGTCTTCTCCTTCTACTAGTTTTCTTACTTCTTCTTCTTCTTCGTCTTCATCTCCTTCTTCTTTTTCTTCTTTTTCTTCATCTTCCACTACTTCTTACTTTTCTTCTTCTTCCTCCTCTTCTTCTTCTCCTCCTTCTTTTTCTTCTTCTTCTTCTTTTGTTTCTTCCTTCTCCTTCCTCATCAAATTCTTCTTCTTCTCTTTCTTCTATTTCTCAACTTCTTCACCTTATACTTCTTCTTCTTCTTCTTCTTCTTCCTCCTCTTCTTCTTCTTCTTCTACATTTTCTCATTCTTCTCCTTCCCCATCTTCTCCTTCATCTCCTTCTCCTTCTACTACTTTTCTTACTTCTTCTTCTTCTTCTACTTCTTCTACTTCTTTTTTGTCATTTTCTTCTTCCTCTTCTTCTTCTTCTTCTTCTTCTTCTTCTCCTCCTCCTTCTTCTTCTTCCCCTTTCTCCTCTTCTCTTCTTCTTCCTATTCTTGTTCTTATTATTCTTCTTCTTCTACTTCTACCTCTTCTTCTTCTTCTTTGTCTTCTTCTTCTTCTTCCTCTTTGTCTTCTTCTTCTTTTTCTTCTTCTTCTTCTTCTTCTTCTTCTTCTTCTTTTTCTTCTTCTTATTCTAGTTCTTCATTTTCTTCTTCTTCTTCTACTTCTTGTTCTTCATGTTTTTCTTCTTCCTCTTCTTTTTCTTTTTCTTCTCTTAATTTTCTTCTTCATGTTTTTGTTCTCCTTCTTCTTCTTCTTTTTCTTCTTCCTCTCCTTCTTCTTCCCATTCTTCTTCTTCTTCTTCATCTTCTTCTTCTTCTTAGTGTTGCTCTTCTTCTACTTTTTCTTCTACACCTTGTTATTATTATTATTATTATTATTATTATTTATTATTATTATTATTATTATTATTATTGTTATTATTATTATTATTACTATGTTATTTTTATTATTATTATTACTATTCGTCTTCTTCTACCTCTTCTTCTTCTTCTTCTGCATCTCGTTCTTCTTCTTCTACTTTTTCTTCTTCTTTGTCTTCTTTTTCTTCTTCTTCTTATTATTATTCTTCTTCTTTATCATCATCATCATCTTCTTCTTCTTTGACTTCTTCTTCTTCTTGTTCTTCTTCTTCTTCTTTTTTTTCTTCTTCTTCTACTTTTAACTTTTCCTCTTATTCTTCTTCTTCATCTTCCTCATCATCATTATCTTCTTGTTCTTTTTCTTCCTCTACTCCTTCTACTTCATCTTCTTCTACTTCTTTTATTTCTTCTTCTTCTTATTAATTTTTATTTTTTTTCTTGTTCCTCTTCTTCATCTTCTTTTTCTTCTTCTTCCTCCTCCTCCACTACTACTTCTTTTTCTTCTTCCTCCTCTTCTAATTCTTCTTGTTTTTCTTCTTCTTTTTCTTTTTCTTCTTCTTCTTCTTCTTCTTCTTCTCCTTCCTTTTCTTCTTCTTCTTCTTCTTCTTCTTCTATTTCTTCTTCTACATCTCCTACTTTTTCTTCTTCCTCTTCTTCTTTTTCTTCTTCTTCTTCTTCTTCATCTTCTTTTTTTTTATTTTTCTTCTTCTACATCTTCTTCTTCTTCTTCATCTTCTTCTTCTACTTCTTCTTGTCCTTCATCTTCCCTTTCTTGTTCTTGTTCTTCTTCTTCTTCATTATCTTCTTCTTCTTCTTCTTCTTCTAGTTCTTTTTCCTTTTATTCTTCTTCTTCTTCTTGTTATGTTTCTTATTCTTATTCTGATTTTTCTTCTTCTTCTTCATCATCTTCTTCTTCTTCTTCTACTTCTTCGTCCTCTTCTTCAACTCCTTTTTCCTCTCCATCATCTCCATCTTCTTCATCCTCTTCTTATTCTTCTTCTTCTTCTTCATCATCATCTTCTTAATCTTCTTCCTTTTGTTCTTGTTCTTCTTCTTATTCTTCTTCTTCTTC
>JAIUJO010001350.1:27500-35000 GCA_023846275.1 Vanilla planifolia
CCTCCTTCTCCTTCTCCTTCTCCTTCTACTTGTTCTTCTTGCTCTTCTTTTCCTCCTCCTTCTTTCTTTTCTTCTTCTTCTTCTTCTGATTCTACATCTTCTTTTCCTTCTTCATCTTTTTCTTCTTCTTCTTCTCTTTCTTCTACATCACTTACTTCTTCTTCTTCTCTTTGTTCTACTTCTTCTTTCTCTTCTCCTTCTTCTTGTTCTTGTTCTACATCTACTTTTATTCTTTTTCTTCTTCTCCTTCTTCTTCTCCTTCTCCTTCTTCTCCTTTTTCTCCTTCTTCTTCTTCTTCACCTTCAACTCCTTAGCCTTCTTCTAATTCCCCATCTTCTGCATCTTCTACTACTTATTCTACTTTTCTACTTCTCTTACATCTTTTTCATCTTCTTCTAGTTCTTCTCTTTCTTATTCTTTTTTTATCCACTTCTACTGGTTCTTCTTTTTCTTCTTCTTTTATTTCTTCTTCTTATTCTTCTTTCTCTTCATCTTACTTCATTCTTCCTCTTCTTCTTCTTCTTCTTCTTCTACATCAACTTCTTCTTTTTTCTACTTCTTCTTCCTCTTCATCTTCTTCTGCATCTTCTTCTTCTTCTTCTTTTTCTTCTTCTTCTTCTTCCTCTTCCTCTTCCTCTTCTTCATCTTCTTCTTCTTCGTCTTCTGCTACTTCTTCTTGTTCTTCTTCTTCTTCTTCTTCTCCTCCTTCTTGTTCTTATTCTTCTTGTTGTTTTTCTTCTTCTTCTTCTTCTTCCTCTTCTTTTTTGTCTTCCTCTCCGTCTTGTTCTTCCTCCACTTCTTGATCTTCTTCTTCTTCATCTTTATCTTCTTCTTCTTCTTCTTCTTCTTCTTCCTCTACATCTTCTTCTTCATCATTGTCATCATCATAATCATCATCATCACCTTTTTTCTTCTTCTTCTTCTTCTTCTTCTTCCTCTTCTACAACTACTATTTCACCTTCTTCTTCTTCCTCGTCTTCTTCTTCTTGCTTGTTCTTCTACTTTTGCTTCCTCTTCTTCTACTTCTACTTCTACTTCTTCTTCTTCTTTTTCTTCTTCTTCTTTTCCCTCTACTTCTTCTACATCTACTTCTATTTCTACTTCTTCTTTTACTACTTCTATTTCTCCTTCTTCCTCTTCTTCTTCTTCTTAGATTTCTGCTACTGCTACTACTAAGCCTTCTTCTTCTTCTTCTTGTTCTACTACTACTACTACTACTACTTCTATTTCGTCATCTTCTTCCTCTTCTTCTTCTTCTCCTTCTTCTCTTTATTCTTCTTCTTCTTCTTCTTCTTCTTATTATTATTCTTATTGTTGTTGTTTTTCTTCTTCTATTTCTTCTTCTTCATCTTTTTCTTTTGCTCCTTCTTGTTCTTTTTCGTCTTCCTTTTCTTCTTTTACTTCATCTTTCTGTTCTTCTTCTTCTTCTGTTCTTCTTCTTCTTCTTCTTCTTCTTTTTCTTCTTCTTCTTCTTATTCTTGTTCATCATCACCTTCTTCTTCTTCTTCTTTGTCTGCTTCTTCTTTTTCTTTCTTCTTCCACTTCTTATTCTTCTACTTCATCTTCTTCGTCTTCTCCTTCTTCTTCTACTTCTTCATTTTCTTATTCTAATCTTCTTCTTCTCCTTCTTCTTTTTCTTCTTCTACTTCTTTTTCTTCTTCTTCTTCTTCTTCTAATCCTTCTTCTACATCTCTCATCTCCTTTTCTTCTTCATCTTCTTCTTCTTCTTCTTCTTCCTCTTCTTCTTCTTTTTCTTCATCTTTTTCCTTTTCTTTTTCTTCTTTTTCTTCATCTTTTTCCTTTTCTTCTTCTTTTTCTTCTTCTTTTTCTTCTTGTTCTTGTTATTCTTCTTCTTCTTCTTCTTCCTTTTCTTCTTCTTCCTCCTCTTCTTCTTCTTCTTCTTCCTCTTCTTCTTCTTCATATTCCTATTGTTCTTCTCTTTTTCTTTCTTTTCTTCTTCTTGTTCTTCTTGTTCTTCTTCTTCTTCCTCTTATTGTTCTTTATCTTGTTCTTCTTTGTCTTCTTCTTCTTCATCAACATAATGATCTTATTCATCTTGTACATCATCATCATCATCATCATCATCATCTTCTTCTTCTTCTTCTTCTTCTTCGTCATCTTCGTCCCCTTCTTCTACTCCTTCCATTTCATCTTCTCCATCTCCTTCCTTTTCTTCTTCTTCTTCTTCTTCTTCTTTTTCTTCTTCTTCTTCCTCTTCTTCTCCTTCTTCTATATCTCCTACTTCTTGTTCTACTTCTTCTTCTTCTCCTTCTTCTTCTTCTTCTTCTTCTCCTTCTCCTTCTTCTTTCTTTTCTTCTTCTTCTTATTATTATTGTTAAACTTCTTCTTCTTCTACTTCTGCTTCTTCTTCATCTTTTTCTTCTTCTTCTTCTTCTTCTCTATCTTCTACATCTCCTACTTCTTGTTCTTCTTCTCCTTCTTTTTCTTCTTCTTTTTTCTCTTCTTCTTCTTCTTCTACCGGTACTTTTCTTCTTCTTCTTCTACTTCTACTTCTTTTTCTTCTTCTTCTTCTCCTTCTCCTTCTTCTCCTTTTTCTCCTTTTTCTTCTTCTTCACCTTCAACTCCTTAGCCTTCTTCTGCTTCTCCTTCTTCTCCATCTTCTTCTACTGCTTATTCTACTTTTCTACTTCTCCTACTTCTTTTTCATCTTCTTCTAATTCTTCTCCTTCTTGTTCTTTTATCTTCTACTTCTACTGCTTTTTCTTTTTCTTCTTCTTTTACTTCTTCTTCTTCTTCTTCTTCTTCTTCTTCTTTCTCCTCATCTTACATCATTCTTCTTCTTCTTTTACATAAGCTTCTTCTTCTTTTTCTACTTCTTCTTCTTCATCATCTTCTTCTTCTTCTACTTCCTGTTATTCTTCTTCTTCTTTTTCTTCCTCTTCTTCATCTTCATCTTCTTCTTCTTCTTCTACTACTACTTTTTCTTCTTCTTCTTCTTCTTCTTCTTCTTCTTCTCCTTCTTGTTCTTATTCTTCTTGTTGTTTTTCTACTTCTTCTTTTTCTTCTTCTACTTCTTCTTCTTCGCCTTCCTCTCTATCATGTTCTTCTTCCACTTCTTGTCCTTCTTCTTCTTCTTCTGCTTCTTCTTCATTGTCATCATCATAATCATTGTCATCACCTTTTTCTTCTTCTTCTCCTTCTTCTTCTTTTTCTGCGTCTTCTTTTTCTTCTCCCTCTTCTAATACTACTACTTCTTATTCATCGTCTTCTTCTTCTTCTTCTACTACTACTTTTGCTTCTTCTTCTTCTACTTCTTCTTCTTCTTCTTTACCCTCTACTTCTTCTACATCTTCTTCTATTTCTACTTCTACTTCTTCCACTTCTCCTTCTTCTTCTTCTTAGTTATCTACTACTACTACTATCATGCCTTCTTCTTCTTCTTCTTCTTCTTCTTCTTCTTCTCCTCCTCCTTATCCTACTTCTGTTCCCTATTCTCCTCCTTCTCATTCTCATTCTTCTCTTTCTCCTTCTCCACCTTCTCTTTCTTTTCTGTCTTCTTTTTTTCTTCTTGTTCTTCTTCTTCTTCTTCTTCTTCTTCTCCTCCTCCTTTTTACTTCTTCTTTTCCTTCTTCCCCTTCTTCTCCTTCTTCTACTTCTTAATCTACTATTGCTTATTCTTCTTCTTCTTCTTATTATTATTCTTCTTCTTCTCCTTCATCTTCTTCTTCTTCTTTTTCTTTTTCTTCTTCTTCTCCTTCTTCTCCTTCTTCACCTTCTTCTCCTCCACCTTTTGCTCTTCCTTCTTCTCCTTCTTCTACTTCCTCCTCTTTTCCTTCTTCTAGCTCTCCTACTTCTTCTTCTTCTTCTACTTCTTCTTCTTCTCCTCATTCTTCTTCCTCTTCTTCTTCTTCTTCTTCTTCTTCTTCTTCCTCTTCCTCTTCCTCTTCTTCTTCTTCTTCTTCTTCTACTTCTTCTTCTTCTTCATCATCTTCCTCCTCCTCTTCTTCTTCTTCTTCTTCTTCTTCATCTTTTACTTCTTCTTCTTCTTCATCATCATCATCTTCTTCTTCTTCTACTTCTTCTTCTTCCTCCTCTTCTTTCTTTATTCTTCTTCTCTTCTTCTTCTTCTACTTCTTCTCCTTTTTAATCTTCTTCTTTCACATCTTCTTCTTCTTCTTCTTCTACTTCTTTTTCTTCTTCTCCTCCTTTTTCTTTGTCTTCTTCTTCTTCTTCTTCTTCTTCTTCTTCTTCTTCATCTTCTTCTTCATCATGTTCTCCTTCTTTGTGTTCTCCTTCTTCTTCTCCCTCTTCTTCCTCTTCTTCTTCTTCTTCTTCTTCTTCTTCATCATCTTCTTCTTCTTGTTCTTCTTCTTCTTCATCATCTTCTTCATTATCATCTTCTTCTTCTTCTTCTTCTTCTTCCTCTTCTACTTCTACTTCTTCTTCTTCTTCCCCTTCTTCTCCTTATTCTTCTTCTCCTTCATCTTCTTCATCATCTTCTTCTTCTTCTCCTTCATCTTCTTCATCTTCTTCTTCTTCTTCTTCTTCTTCTTCTTCATCTTCTTCTTCTTCTTCTTCTTCAACATCATCTTCTTCTTTTTCTTCTTCTTCTTCTTCTTCTTCTTCACCTTCTTCAACCTCATCTTCTTCTTCTTGTTCTTTTACTTATACTTCTACTTCTTATTCTTCTTCTTCTTCTTCTTCTCCGTCTCTTTCAACTTCTTCATCTTCTTCTTCTTCTTCTTCTTCTTCTTCCTTTTCTTATCCTTTTTCTTCCTTTTATTCTTCTTCTTCTTGCTCTTCTTCAATTTCTTCTTTTTCTTCTTCATCTTCTTCATCTTTCTCTTCATCTTCTTCTAATTCTAAGACTTCTTCCACTTTTTTTTCCCTCTTCTTCTTCTTCTTCTTCTTCTTCTTTTTCCTCTTCTTCTTTTTCTTCTTCTTTCTTCTTCCAGTTCTTCTTCTTTTTCTTCTTCTTTTTCTCCTCCTCCTCCATCTTCTTCTTCTTCTTCTTCTTCTTCTTCTTATTCTCCCTTTTCTTCTTCTAATCTTCTTCTTCTTTTTCTTTCTTTTCTTCTTCTACTTCTTCTTTCTTTTCTTCTTCTTCTTCTTTTTCTTCTTCTTCTTCTTCTTCTTCTATTTCTCCTTCTATATCTCCCACCTCTTCTTCTTCTTCTTCTTGCTCTTCTTCTCCTTCTTCTTCTTCATCTTCCTCTTGTTCTTTTCCTTCTTCTTCTACTTTTTTTTTCATCTTCTTCTTCTTCTTCTTCTTCTTCCTCTTCTTCTTCTACTTCCAGTTCTTCTTCTTCTAATTCTTATTCTTATTCTTGTACTTCTTCTTCATTTATTTGTTCTTCTTCTTCTCCCTCTTCTTCTTTTTGCTCTTCTTCTACTTCTTCTTCTTCTTGTTGCTCTTCTTCATCTTTTTCTTCTACCTCTCCTTATTATTCTTCTTCTTCTCCTTCTTCTAATGCTTCTTCATTTTCTTCTTCTTCTTCTTCTCCTTCATCTTCTTCTTCTTCCTCTTCTTCTTCTTCTTCTTCTTCTTTATCTTCTTCTTCTTCCTCACCTTATTCTTCTTATTCTTCTTATTCTTCTTCTTCTAATTCTTCTTCCTTTTCTTCTTTTTCTTCTTCTTCTTTTTCTTCTTGTTGTTTTTTTTCTTGTTCTTGTTCTTCTTCTTCTAATTGTTCTTCTTCTTCATCTACTCTCCTTTTTCTATTTCTTCTTCTTCTTCTTCTTCTTCTTCTTAATCTTTGTCTTCTTCATCTTCTTCTTCTTCTTCTTCTTCATCTTCTTTTTCTTGCTCCTTTCTTTCTTCTTCTTCTTCTTTTTCTTCTTGTTCTTGTTGTTCTTCTTCTTAATCTTTGTCTTCTTCATCTTCTTCTTCTTCTTCTTCTTCATCTTCTTTTTCTTGCTCCTCCTTTTCTTCTTCTCCATGTACTTCTTTTTCTTCTTCTTCTTCTTCTTCTTCTTTTGTTTCTCCTACTTTTTCTTCTTCTTCTTCTTCTTCTTCTTCTTCTTCTTCTTCTTCTTCTTCTTCTTCTTCTTCTTCTTTCTCTACTTCTTCTTTTACTTCTTCTTCTTCTTCCTCTTCTTTTTCTTCTTCTTCATCATCTTTCTTCATTCTTCTTCTTCTTCTTCTTCTTCTTCCTCTTCTTCCTCATCTTCTTCTTCTTCTTTTTCTTTTTTTTCTTCCTCTTCTATTCCTTCTTCTTCTTTTCGTCTTCTTCTTTTTCTTCTTCATCTTGTACTATGACTACTACTTTTACTACTACTACTTGTTCTTCCTCTTCTTCATCTTCTTCTCCTCCGTCATCTTCTTCTTCTTCTTCTTCCACTTCTTCTTCTTGTTCTTCTTCTTTTTCTTCTTCTCCTTCTTCCTCTTCTTCAGCTTCTTCTCCTCCATCATCTTCTTCTTCTTCTTCTTCCACTTCTTCTCTTTCTTCTTATTCTTTTTCTTCTTCTTTTTATTCTACTACTTCTTCATCATCATCACCATCTTCTTCTTCTTCTGAATCATCATCATCATCTTCTTCTTCTTCTTCTTCTTCTTTATCTACTTCTTTTTCTTCTTCTTCTTCCATTTCTTGTTCTTCTTCATCTTCTACTTCGTTTGCTTCTTCATTTTCTTCTTCTTCTTCTTCTTAAACTTTTATTATTTTTATGTTTATTATAACTATTGTTATTATTATTACTTTTATTATTATTACTATTGTTATTATTATTATTTTACTTCTTCTTGTTCTTGTTCTTCTTCATATTCTTCTTCTTCTTTTTCTACTACTTCTCATTCTTCTTCTTTTTCTTCTTCTTCTTGAATTTCATCTACTTCTTTCAATTCTTCTTGATCATCAAAATCTTCTTCATCTCCTTCTTCTTCTTCTTCGTCTTTCACCTCTTCTTCTTCTTCCACTTCTCCTTCATCTTCTTCTTCTTCCACTTCTTCTTCTTCTTCTTCCACTTCTTCTTCTTCATAAACTACTCCTTTTCCTTCTTCTTTCTTTTCTTCTTCTCCTTCTTCTTGTACTTCTTCTTCTTCTTCTTCTTCTTCTTCTTCTTCTTCTTCCTTTTCTTCTTCTTCTTCTTCTTCCTCTTCTTCTACTTCTTCTTCTACTTCTTCTTCTTCTTTTTCTTTTTCTTCCTCTTCTTTTACTTCTTCTTCTTCATCATCTTCTTCATCTTCTTCTTTCTTCTTTTTCTTCCCTTACTTCTCCTTCTTCCCCTTCTTCTATTTCTTCTTCTTCCTCTTTTTCTTCTTCTTCCACTTCTTCTTCATCAACTTCTACTTCTTCTTTTGCTTCTTCTTCTTCTTCTTCTTGTACTTCTCCTTATCCTTCTTCTTCTTCTTCTTCTTAATCTTCTTCTTCTCCTTCTTCTTCTTCTTCTTCTTCTTCTTCTTCTTCTTCGTCCTCCTCCTCCTCCTCCTCTTTTTCTTTTTCTTCTTCTTCTTTTTCTTCTTCTTCTTCTTCTTCTTCTTCTTCTTCCTCTTCTTGTTCTTCTTGATGTTCTTTTTCTTCTTCAAAATATTCTTATAAT
>JAIUJO010001350.1:42500-45000 GCA_023846275.1 Vanilla planifolia
GTGTTCTTCTTCTTCTTCTTCTTCTTCTTCTTCTTCTACAACTTTTTCTACTTCATCTTCTACTACTACTTCTTCTTCATCATCTCCTTCTTCTTCATCTTCTTCTTCTTCCTCATCTTCTTCTTCTTCTTTGTTTTCTTTTTTTCTCCTTCTCCTTCTTCTTCTTCCTCTTCTTCTTCCTCTTCTTCTTCATCTTCTTCATCTTCTTTCTCTTCATCTAGTTTTTTTTCTTCTTCCTCCTCTTTCTTCTTCTTCCTCTCTTATTGTCTTCTTCTTCTTCTTCTTCTTCTTCTTCTTCTTCTTCTTCTCCTTCTTTTTTTCTTCTTCTTCCTTTTCTTCTTTGAATCTTCTTTTCCTTTTTGTTCTTCTTCGTCTACTTTTTCATCTTCTTCTTCTTCCTCTTCTTCTATTCCTTCTTCTACATCTCCTACCTCTTCTTCTTCTTCTTCTTTGCCTCCTTAATGCTCATCTTCTTCTTCGTCTTCCTCTCTTTCTTCTTCTTCTTCTTCATATTGTTTATTCTTCTTCTTCTACTACTTTTTCTTCTTCTAATACTTCTACTTCTTCTTCTCCTTCTTCTTCTTCGCCTTCCTCTCCTTTTTTTCTTCTTCTTCTTCTTCTTCTTTCTTCTTCTTCTACTTCTTCTTTTCTACTTCTTCTCATTTTTCTTATTCTTATTCTTCTTCATCTTCTTTTTCTTCTTCTTCGTCTACTTATTCTTTTTTTTCTTCTTCTTCTTCCCCTTCTTCTACTTCATCTTCCTCTTTCTCTTCTTCTTCTTCTTCTTCTTCCTCTTCTTATTCTTATTCTTCTTCTTCTTCTTCTAATGCTTCTTCCTTTTCTTCTAATTCTTTACTTCTTCTTCATTATCTTCATCTTCTTCTTTTTCATCATCTTCTTCTTCTTCTTCTTCTTCTTTGCTTTCATCTTCTCCCTCATCTTCTTCTTCTATTTCTTCATCTTCTTCTTCTTCTTCTTCTTCATCATCATTTTCTTCTCCTTCTTCTTCTTCTTGCACTTGTTTTTGTTCTTCTTCTTATATTATTACTACTTCTTCTTTCTTTTTCCCCCTTCTTCTTCTTCTTCTTCTTCTTCTTCTTCTTTTCCTACTTCTCTTACATCTTCTTCTTCGTCATCATCATCTTCTCTTTTTCTTCTTCTTAATGTCATTCTTCATCTTCTACTTCATCATCTTCTTCATCTTCTTCTTCTTCTACTTCTTCTTCTTCTTCTACATCTTGTTCTTCTTCTCCATCCTCTTCTATCTTCTATTTCTTCTTCTTCTTCTTCCTCTTCTACTTCTTCTTCTTGTTCTTCTTTCAATTTTCTTTTTCTTCTTCTTCGTCACCGTCTTCTTCTTCTTCTACTTCTTGATATTTTTCTTCTTCTCTTTGCCTTCTTCTTCTTCTTATTGTTCTTCTCTTTGTTCTTCTTCTTCTTCTTCTACTTCTCCTTCATCTCTTCACTGTCTTCTTCTTCTTTTTCTACTTCTTCTTCTTCTTAATCTTCTTCTTCTTCTTCTTCTTCTTCTTCTTCTTCTTCTTCTGCTTCTTCTTCTTAATCTTCATCTTCTTCATCTTCTTCTTCTTTTTTTCTTCTTCTTCTTCTTTTTTTTCTTGCTACTCTTTTTCTTCTTCTTCTTCTTCTTCTTCTTCTCTTACTTTTTCTTCTTCTTCTTATTCTTCTTCTTCTACTTCTTCTTCATCTTCTTCTTCTTCTTCTTCTCCTGCTTCTTCTTCTTTTTTTCCTCTACTTCTTTTCTTTTACTTCTTCATCCTCATCTTCTTTTCTTCTTCTTCTTATTCTTGTTCTTCTTCTTCTTTTGCTTCTTCTCATTCTTCTTCTTCTTCGCCTTCTTCTTCAATTTCTTATTCTTCTTGATCATCATAATTTTCTTCTTCTCCTTCTTCTTCTTCTTCTTCGCTTTTCTCTTCTTCTTCTTCTTCGTCCTCCTCCTCCTCTTCTTCTTCTTCTTCTTCTCGTTCATCTTCTTCTTCTTCCACTTCTTCTTTTTCCACTTCTTCTTCCTCTTCATCAACTTCTTCTTCTACTTTTTTTCTTATTCTTCTTCTTCTTCTTTTTTTCTTCTTGTACTTCTTCTTCTTCATCCTCATCTTCTTCTTTTTCTTCTTCTTCTTCTTATTCTACTTCTTTGTCTTCCTCAACTTGCTCCTCCTCTTTCCCTTTTTCTTGTTCTTATTCTTTTTCTTCCTCTTCTTCTTCTTCTTCTTCTTCTCTTGTTCTTCTTTTTCTCTTGTCGTTCTTCTTGTTCTTTTTGTCTCCTTCTTCTTCTTCTTCCTCTTTTTCTTCTTCTTCTCATGTTTCTTCATTCTTCTTCTTCTTCTTCATTGCCATCTTCTCCTTCTTTTTCTTTTTCTTCTTCTTCTCTTCTTATTCTTCTTCTTCTTATTATTCTTCATATTATTCTTCTTCTTCTTCTTTTTCTTCTTTTTCTTCTACTACTACAGCTACTACTTCTACTACTACTACTTTTTATTTT
>JAIUJO010001350.1:52500-55000 GCA_023846275.1 Vanilla planifolia
TTTTTCTTCTCCTTCTTCTCCTTCTTCTCCTCCTACTTCTCCTTCTTCTTCTTATTCCCCTTCTTCTTCTTCTTCATCATCTTCTCCTTCTTCTTCTTCTTCTTCTTCTTCTTCTTCTTCTTCTTATTTTCCTTCTTCTTCTACTTCTTTTGCCTCTTCCTCTTCCTTTTCTTCTTCTTTTTTTGCCTTATTCCTATTTTTCATCTTCTTCTTGTCATTCTTTTTTGTCTTAATCAACATCATCAACATCATCAACATCATCATCATCATGTTCTTCTTCTACATCTTTTTCTTCTTCTTCTTCTTCTTATTCTTCATATTTTTCATCATCTTCATCTTCTTCATCTATCCCTTCTTCTTGTTCTGTTACTTCATCTTTCCATTACATCTTCTTCTTCTTCTTCCACTTCTTCTTCTTCTTCTTCTTACTCTTGTTCGTCTTTCACTTCTTTCACTTCTTTTTCTCCCTGTTCTTCTACTTTTTCTTCTTTTATTTCTTCTTCCTCTTGTTCTTCTTCTTCTCCTCTTTCTTCTTCTTTTTCTTCCTCTTCTCCATCTTCTTATTCTTCTTCTTCTTCATCATCAACTTCTTTAACTTCTTCCATATCTTCTTCTTCATCATCATCTTCTTCTTCTACTACTATTACTTCTTTTTATTCTTCCTCTTCTTCTTCTTCCTCTTCTTCCTCCTCCTCTTCTTCTTCTTCTTATTCTTCTTCTTCTCCTTCTTTTTGTTCTTTTTCTCTATATTTATATTATTATTAGTATTATTATTGTTATTATTATTATTGTTATTCTTCTTCTTCTTCTCCCTCTTCTTCTTTTTATTATATTTATTATTATTATTATTATTATTATTATTGTTATTATCATTGTTATTCTTCCTTTTCCTCCATTTCTTCTTCATGTCCTTCTTCTTCATCTTCCTCCCCATGTTCATCTACCTCCTCCTCCTCTTCTTCCACTCCTTCTACTACTTCATCCTCTTATTCTTTTTCTTCTTTTTCTGATTCTTATTATACTACATCTTCTTCCTGTTCTTCCTATCTTCTTCTTCGTCTTCGTCATCGTCATCTACTTCTTCTTCTTCTTCTTCTTCTTCTTCTCCTCCTACTTCGTCCTCTTATTCTTCTTCTTCTTCATCATCTTCTTCATCTTCTTATTCTTCCCCTTTTTCTTCTCCTTTTTTATCTTCATCCTCAAAATCTCCTTCTTCTTCGTCTTCTTCTACTTCTTATACTTCTTTTTCTTCTTCTTCTTCCTCTTCTTCTTCCTCCACCTCTTCCTCTTCTTCTTCTTCATGATCTTCTTCTACTTCATCATCTTCATCATCTTCTTCTACTTCTTCTTCACCTTCTCCTTCTTCTTCTACATCTTCTCCTTCTTCTACTCCATTTTGTTCTTCTTCTTCTTCTTCTTCTTCACCTTCTTCATCTTCCTCTTCTTCGTCGTTTTCTTAAGACTCTTCTTCCTCTTCTTCTACCTCTTCTTCTTTTTCATTTTCTTCTTCTTCTTCTTCTTCTTCTTCTTCTTTTTCTTCTTCTTCTTCTTCTTCTTCTTCTACTTCATCCTCCACCTCCCCCTCCTCTTCTTCTGCTTCTTCTTCTTCTTCTACTTCTTTTACTCCTTCTTCTTCTTCTTTTTCCTTTTTCTTCTTGTTTTTCTTCTTCTTCTTCTTCTTCTTCTTCTTCTTTTTATTCTTCATTATCTTCTTCATCATCTTCCACTTCTTCTTCATCTTTGTCTTCTTTTTCTAATTTTTCTTCATTATCTTCTTCTTCTTCATCTTCTTGAACTTCCTCATCTTTTTCTTCTACTTCTTTTTCTTTTTCTTCTTCTTCTTCTTCTTTTTTGTTCCGCTTCTTCTTCTTCTTCTTTTCTTCTTCTTCGTCTTCTTCCTCCTCTTCTTCTTCTTCTTCCACTTCTCCTTTCTTAACTAATTCAACCTCCTCTTCTTCTTCCACTTATTTTTCTTTTTCTTCTTCTTCTCTTACTTCTTCCTTTTTTTTTCTTCTTCTTCTTTGTGTTCTTTTTCCTCCTCATCTTCTTTTTCTTCTTCTTATTCTTCATAATCTTCTTCTTCTTCATTTGTTTCTTCTTTTTCTTCTTCTTCTTCTTCTTCCTCCACTTCCTCTTCTTCTTCTTCCTCCACTTCTTCTTCTTCTTCTTATTATTATTATTATTACTCTTCTTCTTCTTCTTCTTCTTCTTCTTCATCGACTTCTTCTTTTCCTTTCTTATCTTCTTCTTTTTACTTTTCTTCTTTTCTTATTCTTCTTCTTCTTCTTCTTCACCGTGTTCTTCTTCTTCTTCTTCTTCTTCTTCTTCTTCCTCTTCTTCTTCTTCTTCTACTTCTTGTCTGTCTTCTTCTTCTACTTCTTCTTCTTCTTTTTCTTCATCTACTTCATCATCATCATCATCTTGTTCTTCTTCTTCTTCTTCTTATTCTTCTTCTTCTTCTTCTTCTTCTTCTTCTTCTTCTTCTTCTTCTTTTTCTTCA